>MU185615.1:0-60078 GCA_016904865.1 Pissodes strobi | reverse complement strand
TTTACGTAAAAACTTATTTGAAGAAAAATGCGTAGAAATGAAAAGCACGCATTTTTCATCCAACACTTTTTGGTCTACCTCATACCGTTTTTGTCCTACGATTTTTTAATTACTTTGGAAACAAAAATTTAAAGTCCGAAATTTTTTTTTTGCCAAAAAATAATTTTACAAAAAAATTTTCGGACTTTAAAATTCTTTCCAAATTTTTTTCCAAAGTAATTAAAAAATCGTAGGACAAAAACGGTATGAGGTAGACCAAAAAGTGTTGGATGAAAAATGCGTGCCTTTCATTTCTACGCATTTTTCTTCAAATAAGTTTTTACGTAAAATTATTTTTTGCCAAAAAAAAATTTTGGGACTAAAATTTTTTTCCAATTTTTTTTCCAAAGTAATTAAAAAATCGTAGGACAAAAACGGTATGAGGTAGACCAAAAAGTGTTGGATGAAAAATGCGTGCTTTTCATTTCTACACATTTTTCTTCAAATAAGTTTTTACGTAAAATTATTTTTTGCCGAAAAAAAATTTTCGGACTAAAATTTTTTCCATTTTTTTCCAAAGTAATTAAAAAATCGTAGGACAAAAACGGTAGGAGGTAGACCAAAAAGTGTTGGATGAAAAATGCTTGCTTTTCATTTCTACGCATTTTTCTTCAAATAAGTTTTTACGTAAAATTATTTATTATTATTTTTCTAGTTCTGTTTAGTATAGTTCTGACCCCGCCGAACCACCCCCGAACCAGCTCGAACCACCCCACTCCAAAATAACCTACAAAAAACACCAATGCGCATGCGCATTTCTGTCTGCACCTCCCCCCACTCCTCCAATTTGCCTATATAAGCGAGCAGCTCCCCGAAAGTTTCATTATTATTGCAACCTTAGCAGATATGACTGCTCCAAATAAACCGACGGGTGTTGCTACACCTTATAGCGTCAATGGTAGAGTTGTCTGTGTTGGGTGTGGAAATAGAACACCAACAATAAATTGGAATGGGTTGTGTAGAACCTGCGTTTGGGGGCCAGCGCCAACCGTCATACGGTTGACTGATGAGCGGGTTGGAGTGCCCGACGAGCCTCAAGTGAATGTGTTCCTTGTTATGCATGGAAGGGGGCGCGCTCAGGTCGCAAGACG
This sequence comes from Pissodes strobi, assembly GCA_016904865.1. Taxonomy (NCBI): domain Eukaryota; kingdom Metazoa; phylum Arthropoda; class Insecta; order Coleoptera; family Curculionidae; genus Pissodes; species Pissodes strobi. The sequence goes on along the minus strand of MU185615.1, from coordinate 58,948 downwards.
TGGTATGCCTATTGCTCGACGCGGGGTTGTGAGGGGGCCGACTGCAAGACGACAAGAGAGGCGTGAAGCCGTAGAGCCTGCGGCAAGGCGCGAAGGCGTAGAGCCTGCGGCAAGGCGCGAAGCCGAAGAACCGGCAATACCTATGCCCCCAAATCAGTCGGAAGAAGTTGGAAATCAACTTCCGCCTGCTGAGGTTAACCGATATGTGGGGTTGCACGCTGACTTGGAAGAACTAATGGATTCTTATGAAAATCTGTATGAGTAGGTAGCGTCGGAATAGCAGAGTGGATATAGGCCTATTGGGGATACCACTATAAAAAAAACGCGCCAACAGCTGTACCTCATGGGTGGTGTGGAAATCAGCTAAAACACCCTGTTTACATTAAGCCAGCAAATTAATAGTGAAGTTAAGATAAAATGAAATGTATTAAAATTTAAAGTGTTATACGCTCTTTTATAGAAAATAGTATTTTTTAAATTATGTTAGCGCAACTGAGTTGGGGTGGCGAGTATTGAATAATATTTTTAAAATTATGTATATCACATATTAAAACAAATCTTGTGTTATTAGAAATAATCTATTTTTTTCATACTTATATTCTTACATTTTCGTTTCAATTTATATTTTTCTCACAACTTGTATATTAAACATTTTCTTACACTTACACTTATTTATTTTTTTACAATTAAATATATATATATATATACACAATAAACTAAATAACTAAAACTACCCCTATATCTAAATACTGGAAAAATGGCCCAACTGGATTCTGCACTCCTCGGCCATCATCCTTTGCACCGCCAGATCATTTTGCAGCAAAGCTATCTGTACTTCTGTGTCTGCTATTTTTTTTTTCATGCTCACCCAACTCCTTCAGAACTGTCCGCTTCAACCTATATGTTTCCAGCATCACGTTTCTTCGTTCCCCTTTGAAATCATTCAACCATGTCGGCGGTGGCGGTGACTTGGCTTGGGGCACATCATCATTATATGCTTGAAGTAATGCCGACGTCGTCGCAGTTGTGGTGGTTGCGATGCTTTCCAGCGTCGGAGCGGTTGTTGCGGTTGGTGTGTTATGGGTTCTTCTATGCTTCCTTTTGGGTACTCCCACCTCACCGTTGTCGGTCAGCAGATTCTGCAGCGTTGAACTCCGACGTGGCCGCTTCGTGATTCTTGCAGGCGCTAATTTAACATTTTGCAGCACCACACATTTCGCAGCAGAAGAAGCTGGTTGTTCGGCTTGTGCAAATGATGAGGCTACTCGTTCGACATCATAGCAATCCAACTCCATCATAATTTTCTCCATTCCATCGTCATTGTGGAGATCAGCAACTACGGCTTCCTGCGTTTCTTCACCCATATAGTAAGACATTTTAAATTTGGTGTATAAAAACACTAGAACGTTCAAAGTGCAAAGGAAGAACTATCTCAACGTTTAAGAAACAAGCATTTTTATTCCCTTCATCCCTTCCCATCCTACTACCACCACCACTAAAAACTTTAATTGCTTTGTCGCAACACACGCACTCGAAAGTTTCAAGGTGTCTTTGCTACCGCTTCACCCCCATCCATTCTACTACAACATATTTACTAGGCCATATCAAGGTGACTTTGCTGCTTCACGTCTTCCATTCTATCACAAGATATTTTCTAGAACAATTCAAGTTGACATTGCCGTGTTAGCATAACGTTTTCGAGATTATTTTAGTTACCCACACGCAATATAAAATACGTCACAAGGGTATTTCAATGTCACCACATTGTGAACTATATGTAATGTGTTCTTGTAAAAATCTGATGATATGCCTTTTCCTTATTTAATACTACAAGTCATGCGCGTCCTGCACCCCAAACCCCTCTCTGCATTCATATTGCTATATAATGCGACCTCCTCCTAGATCTTGCAATATTTCTCGACAAGGCATTAACATGTGCAACGTTTGCAGCATTCTGAACAATCTTTTGCGATGCATTCAGATGTATCGACAACATGCTGTTAACTACCCCGATCTCGGCGAAACATGCGCTGCAATTGTCAATGTGTTACATCAAGGCACCGTTTATTGTAGGTTACGGCAGGGTGGGCATATGGAATATAGTGCTTGGCGAAGTAAGATGCGGGAGATTGAAGCTGATTTGGACACCTTAACACTGTTGCTGTTCTATGAATCGTGGAATTTAAAATCTGAGGAATAAATTTATTTCCGTCAAATAGCATAAAGAAAATTGAAAATAATAAAATCCTCTGTTGCCACACTTTAAAATTGTCTACAATCATATACATTAACTCAACACATTTTAAAACCACTGTTGCCACATTTTGAGATTTTTATGGGTTCATGTGAAGGACATGCGCTATGAGTACTCCTCATTTATAGAAATGAAATAAATAGCACCGCATTTGAGAGTTAAACTCATACTTTGAAAAGCTCCATAAGTATTAACATGGCTGATGAAGGTATTGTCGTCGACGAATTCCTAGAAATTGATTCGTTTCAGCTTGATGGGCGTCAAGCTGTACTTCGTTTCTGTGGAAACATTGCCGCACCAACATATTGCCGCACTATAAGCTACGTCAGCCTGCCTGGTGGTGCTTTATTATGTGAGGAGTGCTACAGTGGGATGGCGCGTCCAAAGCCAAAAGCATCGCGTCATCAGAGGCATGACAAAGTGCCAATGGGATTTGTACAGTCGGACCTTAAGTGTGCAAACTGTCGTGGAAAACTATACGTTTTCGTCCACACGGGGGTTTGCATATTGTGCAACCACTCGAGATCGAGAGCGGAAAAAGAGGATTTGAGTCTCTAGATCTAAATTCTGTTTTTACCTGGGTTTTTCGTTTGAAATTTCGTTTCCCTTAAAAAACGAATGGGGTGCGACAAAGAGCTCAGTTCACGCCTGGCAGCCCCGTTAAGGGTTTATTCTTTAGTGATACTTATTAAAGAATAAGCCCGACCGGAAGCTCTTTACATTCTTTTTTTAATAATATAACTTTACCTGACTGTAATTCATTTCTTAATCTTGCATTTCCTGTTTTAAACAACTTTTTACCAAACCAGGATAAAAATGCACAACTAACCCAACCCCATTCGGTGGTGTGGAAAATAGTTTAATATCAATTAAAGTCACATACAATTTTGAAACAATATTTTATTAAAACAAAGTTTTATCACATAGATAATTTACAAAAACATGTGTTAAAATACATTATACATTCACATCTTAGATATAGTCAGTGCTATCGTCTCTAAGTAAATTTTCAGCAATGTGTATAAACAGTTTTAAATTTACATCTGGGTCTGATTTATAAAATTCTATGTCGCTATGACCCCAAGGCAGAGTTTTAGTTGTTGTTGGAATCACATAACGCTTATCATCTGCGTGAGAAAGTGCGACTTTATTTACAATTTCAGTATAAACGTCATGCAATTCGCTCTTGAAAGTTTTCATTTTTCGAAATATTAATCCTCCGCGCTCTACAACTTTTCTATAATCCTCAATATTAAGTTGCTTATCGATTACAGCCTTTTTTACACCCTTCGCTTTTTAAATTTCATTGCTTATTGAACTGACGTAATAGGCTTTAGCACCGGTGCCATAGAAACACTTTATGGGGTCACCCTGAAACTCGTCTTTCATTCTACCTACTACTGATTCACTTTTCATAATATTATAAATGTTGTCAATGCTATAATTTGATGTATCGAATTTATCGGGGTGTTCAACAATAAACTGGTAAAAGTTTTCCGTATATACTTTCAATATTAGAGAATCTGTATCAGTGTACAATAAGGAAGCATTTTCACCGAATTTGGCTTTAATAAAGTTATAAAAGAAATCATAAATGACGGTTTTTGATATGTCCAATATTGAAAACCCAATATATAACGGCTTATCATAAAGTATTTTTAGTCTACCCATGTGAATCGCGACCAGATCTTCGGTAAAAATAGAGGACGTTTTAAAATTGGGGCGAGCTATTAACGCCTTCGCGCCCAATTTCTTTCTAATATTCTCCCAATGGGTCACCAATTTTATGTCTTTACGATTTTCAACATTCTCCATGGTCTTCCCAAAAACCGAATTATTATACGTCTTAAAAAGGCCTTTATTAAATTTTGTTTTTGACTTATTTCTTAGTTCGGTATTAAAGTCGATATATTTTTTCAACCACGGTGATTGTTCAAATATCAATACTCTATGTGTTTGTGTCACTATCAAACCATTTCGAATAGCTTGTTTCAACGTTCGATAATGAACTACATATTTTCTTTTTTCATTTAAATTAGGAATTAATTTTTTTAATTTAGATTCTCCAGTTGGCGGTAAAAAACTTTCAACTAAAAATGGAAGATCTGAATGTTTATCATGTAGGTCTTGAGGATAATGTATGTCAACTTCTAGAACATAACCGTGTTTATTATCTTCTGCGATATCCAATATATTGAGATCTAATTTTTCTTGCTCAGACAACCATCTAAACCCACGAAATGGTAATGATTGTGACATACTATGGCCATACAAATTCGTGGCATCCAAATACATTATAAAAGATGATGGTTCTGATGGATCATAATTTGGAATAAATTTATTATTGGCGATATGCTTCCTCTCAGTACACTGACTTATTCCGCCGCGAATGCCATTTTTAAAAAAGTGAATCATATCAATATCTGTCAACAACTCTAGCTCCACCTTGGTCATGCGCAACATACAATCAAACGACAAACTTGGTAAAGTGTAGTATTGAATAGGATCTAATTTATATGTTGCCAATGATTGATCACGAAAATTTTCAAATACATCGCATAAAAGGAGGATGTCAGATTTTAAATACAAATCTGAATATTCACCAAGATTCTTACAATTAAATACGCGCCAAACTCGTGTAGCTCTCTCATAATCTGCGTCAGAAATGTGTTCCCCATTTAGTTTAGTTCATCATAAAATTCATTTTTTGTTGGAAGAATTGGATTAGCCATCTTTTTTAAATCGGTGATGAAACTGTATGGAAATACACCCTTTTGACGCATCAGATCAAATTTTTCATTATCGGAGAAATGTTTTTTTGTTTCCCTAAAATGGTCATTGGATAAACCACTTCCTAAATTTGCCAAAGACGATGATAAAAATTTAAAACTATCTATAAATCGTAACTTTAAATACTTCTTTTTCAAAGCCCCATTTTTGTCAACATAATCATGCATATAGATGCTCTTTGTGAATGCAACATACTTTTCTTTGCTTTGAGCTATAACATCAATTTTGTCCCCATACCTACATAACTCTTTTATAAACATATGACAATCATACCCGCTCAAATTATGAAATACTATTGGAACAAAATTGGGCAACTTGTAATTAACGTTACATATTCCATGGGCTGCACCCCTAAATTTCCCGGTAAGGTGACAATGGTCGCGAACTTTTTTCTCATCACCGTCTTCAAACGGTTGTTCACAAATGTTACAAACTTTACTATTTCTAAATTGAATCTTCTCCTCATTATTCAAGGGAATCATTGGTTTAAAATCCTTTAAATAGGTGTTATATAACCAGAGCTGGGCAGTAGTTAACTACTACAGTAGTTAACTACGTAGTTAACTACTTTTTTGATACAAGTAGTTGTACTCAAATTAGTTGTTCCATTGAAGTAGTTGTACTTGAGTATATTTATTATTTTAGTTATATACTCAAAAAAGTAGTTGAAAAAGTAGTTAACTACTTAATTCCAACTACTTTTGGTAGTTTAATTACTTTTTATACTCTCAACTACTTGATAAGTAGTTTAACTACTTTTAAAGTATTTAACTACTTAAGATAATTTTGAGTATAGAACAATCAAGCTCAAACACGCTTTTTTATTCTGATAGAGGTGTCTTAGGGCGCACGTTAAGTTACCCGTCCGTAACACGATGGAATTCGTTCTATATGTCCATCAAACAAATTTTGGATGAAAAGGCACAACTGAAATATTTGTGCGAAAAGCTTGACTTTAAAGATGTCGACATTATTTATTTGGAGGAATCCGCAGCAGTATTAACACCTATAGCCGAAACGTTGTTATTTTTACAAGGCGAGAATACTACTTTTTACGGATATCTTTTGCCGAGTATAGTATCTTTAAAAGTAAAATTAGAGAAGTTAAAATTATTGAGCACAAACATTATAAATTTACAGTTTGTTGTCGACAAATTACTTGTGTCCCTCCAGAATAGATTCCAAAGGCTTTTTGCATTAACGAGAAGTCCATTGAAGCTGTAATCGCTGCCGTTACCATTCCAAGCATAAAACTAAGATGGCTTAGTATATATAAGGAGATCAGTCCTTCTGTCAATAATGAACAAACTATCAAAATCGTAGTTAATGCCTGTTGGGACTTATTCCCAAATGATTCAATAATTCGTGAATCAAATTCAGATTCAGAAGAGAATTTGCACCCCGGAAATGAATTTTTTGATTTTAAGGAAGAATCAACCCTGAAAGGGAAGCCTTTACGTAAGGATAGTTCCTCCCATGAGCCCCATGCTCATGATAATGAATCAGAAAAAAATTACTGTAAAAGTAAGCTTGAACTAGAGCTTTTACAATACTTAGACGATAAAAGGGGTAATATTGGGTCACTAAACGAGTACAAGTTAATAAAGCAAATATTTATTAAATACAACACAGTTTTACCAAGCAGCGCTCCAGTGGAAAGAATGTTTAATTTCGCCACTTTGCTCAACTCCCCAAGGAGACACGCAATTGCAGACGAACTTTTTGAACATTTAGTTTTTCTTAAATCTAATGGAGTATCATTTAATAAAAAGTAGGGATATTAGGCTTTTTTGTGTTGATATAATTATAAGTGTTTTGCGTAAATAGAATATCGCACTTAGGTGCAGCAATATTGTCTTTGTTTTATTATTAAAATGTATGCTATTTTCATATTTTATATAATATTTTTATATTCTCAAATAAATAAATAAAAAATATGTTATGACGTCATAGTAGTTAAAAAAAGTAGTTGAAAATTTGAGTACAAATTACTAGTAGTTAGTACTTTAACTACTTTTTGACACGAGTAGTTAAACTACTTAGTAGTTTAACTACTCTTTTGTTAAAGTAGTTAGTAGTTATACTCAACTACTTTTTTTAAGTAGTTTGCCCAACTCTGTATATAACCCCCTTAAATCAATTTCTAGGCGAGACACAAACTCTTTTGCAGCGTCATGACCTCGATATAGCTCAAACTTGGAAAGAGAATCGTCAAAAGAGCATTTAATTAAATATGCGAAGGAGTGAGGTTCATGTTTGACACTTTTTAATGTATAAGATTTTCTTGGATCTGGTTCTGTATTAGCAACCGGTTTCAGAATTGATTCAAAATCTGCATAAACAACAAATGGCACCCTAAATTGTTTTTCAAAATGTTCAAATTTTAAAATATTTTCCGGAACGTGTTTACCAAATTTGTCAAGTTTATGGTTCACTGTTGGTATTGTTGTATATACATGATTACAATCGTGACTCTGATGCATAGCCAAAGATCTTGCTGTGTGAAAATACAATAAACATCCATCACAAAAATAAATTTTGTGTTCATGAGAATTTATCTGATTGGAAACTAGTCGAGACAAATTTTTGATCCAACAATAATGTGTCTGTACACATGCTGATTCACATCTATGATCACCATCATTATTATCACAATCTTTGGTTACCATCAGTAAATTAATATGTATATTCAATTTCTTGGGGGCATACCGTAATGGACCAACAACTTCCCAAATCAGTTTATTCTTTTCAAATTTGCTTTCGAGACCGTAGACATTAATAGATATATTATTCGATTCTTCAAAATGTTTAATATCACATAACTTTACAGGAAAATTCATACCTGTTGTGTTGAATAATGTGGAAAAATGTGGGTATGATGAGATTTGATCGGGGAATGCTCTAACAGGACACAGTGCAGATGTTACAGCCCACATAAAACAACACTGATCTTGGTTCTTCACATTGATAACGGCCATCTTTTTCTCTATGAAATATGGTAGCTTAATATATGACGAACCCCCAATAGGACTGAATTTATTCACATTAACTTCCAAATAAGTGATTTTCTGTAATGCCCAACCTGAAATTAAACGAATACATTATTATGTGATGTAATTAAAAATAATGGTTGCATGTATATGTATATGTTTCACGATGGCAAAAATTACATGTTTCCATTCGTCAACCTACCTGAATCTTTTTCCTGGAATTCTGTTGTCTGCAACATCATTTTCCCAATAAACCATTCGAACATAGACTCCAAATCTGAAGACACATCTATTATTTGGTTTGGCGTATTGAATGATTTTTCACTGTACACTTCAGATGATGGCAGTAGATATAAACCAAATACTTCCATATTGACTTTAATGACACCGTGACTTGTTAGCATGTTACCCAACAAATCCATCACATTGTTTTTAACATCATTGAAAAACAATGTGTAGTTAATATGGTCATTGTTTGGGTATACTCGGTAACTAGCTATTCTGCATTTGAATGCACTCTGAATTAGCTGGACATTGGGGGAAAATGGAATAACTGAATTATTTCTGTGCTGGAGTGTTCTTTCGTGTCGAACAATCTGATTTGTTGGAATGTTTACATTACATGATGTGCAAGTGTGCATACTCAATGTCGAGGTGCCCGAATCTACTGTTGCACGTTTGGCAGCTGGTCCCTTTCCTACGTTTTTCATTGGACATGACTCCATTTGATGGCGACGCATGTTGTAAGTACGCGTAAATGCTTTACCGCACTTTTCACACTGGTAAAACATTATGGTATGTAATAAGATGCTTAAATCAAAATATACCTTGCTTACTAGACAACAAGACAACAACTGTTCTCTGTATTATTAAACCTTTTATATCCACCACCCCCACCACCGCCACAATATATTTCTGAAGGTGATGTGACGTCACACTAAAAGTTCCAAGGCAAGCTCAAAGTCATTCGAGGTCAATTGTGTGATCTTCAAATATCAGCAAGGACACTCGAGGTTGATGTCGTTATAAATTATCTCAAGGGATACAAAGTCAAGTTGCATTTCCTTAACTGACTTTCAAACATCGTGAACAATAACCCTCTGCAAACAGTCCTAAGAGCATTCACTTGGTGTAATCCCAAGGTCATACGCGCGAACTTCAACAACACACTCAAGGACATTAAAGGTCAAATTAGCCAAGTCATTCACGGTTGAATACAACACAAAGCAGTCCCAAGGACGTTCAAAGTCGTACACGCTTGGAGCAATCCCAAGACCATATGCGCGACCTTCAATAAGAAAGTCAAGGGCATTCAAGATCAAATGTGAAGGGCATTCAAGGTCAAATTAGCTCAATGTCATTCAAGGTTGAATACACCCGAGGCCAAGTGGGCGGGGTCTATCCCAGTGGCACCGGCGGGGGGGTGCGGGGGCAAAAAAGTGGAGGGGGGAGAATTGAGTCCGTCTATAGCTCTCTACTAACACCTGTTAAAGTGAATATTCAATATTAATTCCATATTTTTTGTAATGTATTCATTAGTTTTAGTTTAATATAAACAATGCTTAAGTTGTTCTTGTTGAGTGTAGCCCATAATAAGTGACAATAAAATTTTTTCACTTTTTCTGGATGCTTAATTATCACTGACCACTGACATTTACCGATGTTTCCATGGAAACCCCGTAATGACTTAAGACTTAAGTAAATTCATATACGAAGGGCGTAGAAAATATATTAATAGTACGATTTTCAATCATCGATAGCGCAAAATCAGTTGAATGTAAGTATATGTTATATTAAATGAAATATACTCGAAAATTTACATAGAATCATAATATGTAACATTATATAGAGCATTCCATTTAAAAAAAACCTAAGTTAGTCGTTTTTGACGGCTTTACGACGCTCGTTTGTTTTATCTGATATCAAATTCTAGCGCTTTGAGCGAAATCCTACAACTTTTCTAATTTAAACGTTTTTCTAATCCTTCAAATAAAAAAGTTATCTATTGGTCCAAATATAGTCAACATACATACATACATATTAAAATAATCATGAGAAGACAGTAAGGTTTGAATGAGTAATTTCTTCACTCCTATCTTGAAAATTCCTTGATTTTCAGCTCACCACTGATGGCATCTTATATAATTTCATACTTATATAACCGGGACATGTCTCTCTTAAATGCAGTCTGTGTATAGACAACTATACGATAAGAAGGACCACTCAACGGCGGCAACTTTGATGTGCGTGTTCAGCGAGCGCTACAAAGGAATCGCAGTGTTTTGCTTGGTTGCTGGGGTAACGATCGGCGGACTCGTCGCACACAGGTTGAATTTCAATAAAAGCTGGCCAGAAACGATATTTTCGTTTGCGGTATTTTAAGTCAAATTTATGACGAAATTATTTATAACACTCTAGTACTCTAGTTGGCTTCGGAAAAACAATTGATATCTTTTGAATCGCTTACAGCGCCCTGTCAAACTTCCGTTATAGTTTTTTATTAGTGTTATTATTTCCACCAAATAAATATTTTGATAAAGTTTGTATTCAACTCGCTGTTTCAAAAATCTATTAACGTTTTTAGTTAGTTATTGATAACAATACTCAAGGTATGTAATAACTAATATTTAAAAGATTTTGATTTTTCTGCTTATTGCATAGCGCTGGTGACTTAAAATGAAAAAGATTGATATATTTTTTTATCAAATCAGAATTATTACAAGTTCGTGATATAATTTTTTTTTGTTAATGATTTCACCATATTTCCCTAAATATACTGTAATATGTACATTACGATCCTGACAAAAGAGATGAAGAAGAAAATCTTGCTCGAATTTGCTCCATTTTTTTATATTTAATTCACCTTTTACTGTATATTTATTAAAATACTTATTTTACAATTGCATACATTCGAAAATATTTAAAAAAATACCTAATTTACTTACAAAATTAATTTTTTCTCTTTTTAACACGATAGTCCAGGAGATTACGGTGATTTTTTATTTTAATGATTGGGATGACTGTAATTTTTAATTTTAATGATTAAGGAAAAGTAAATTAATAATTTATTTTTTATTTATGAAAAAAAACTTGTTCTAAATACTCCAAAGCTTTCCCGACCAAAGTAATAATGCAAAATTTCTTAAATTGAAATTTAAAATATCTGAATTAACACAAGACTAGGAATAGCACAGGGAAGTATTTTGGAACCAATCCTATTCATACTATTTGTCAATGACCTCTCTCTTATATCCAACCAACCGCATCAACATATTGTTAAGTATGCCGATGATACTAATCTTATTGTTGGCAGTAAAGACATACAAGACATTTTAACAAAGGCCAATAATTTTTTTACACTTGGAACAGAATGGTTCGAAAAAAATAAATTAATTTTAAACAAAGACAAAACAAATATCTTACTTTTTAGAACAAAACAAGCAACAGTCTTAAAGCCACCTGTTATAGATATCAATAATAAAGAACTATTTTTTTCTGAAGATGCCAAGTTTTTAGGAATTTATATAAATGAATGTTTTGTGGTCTTTTCATATAAATACTGTAAAAAAAAAGCTTAACAAAATTTGTTACGGAATTAGGCTTCTTGGCAGGTATATGAATGAGAGCACTCTTAGGATTATGTATTATTCAAATTTTGAATCTGTTTTAAAATTTGGCATTATTTTTTGGGGAAGACACAGCTTAGCGCAAGACATCTTTGTTGTTCAGAAGCGAATAATAAGAGTTATTGGAAAGATGGAATATAATGAAACCTGTAGAAATGTTTTTAGAAGCCTTGGCGTAATGACATTTTGGGCTGTTTATATTTATGAGTGTTAAATGTTTTTCTTTAAAAATAAAGACCTATTTGATCTAAGGCCGAAGGCTCATGGATATAATACAAGAACATTGAATGTTAGTTACCCAATACATAGACTGACGCTCACCGAAAAGTGCCCACATTATATTTAAGCTATTTAAGATTGAGATTTAAAAAATGCTAATAAATTTGGAGCCTTATACGTTAGGAGCTTTTATTAATGCTTAATGTATACAGTACCTTTTTTGGTTTTGGTAAATGGTTAGTTTTTTTTTTGTTTTTGTTAAATGTTTACTTTTTTTGTTCTTATGGCGTCATTTCATTTTGTGTTACTTGTTACTTGAAGTTTGTAATTACGATTTGAAATAAAGGAGTTTATTATTATTATTACTTTACCAATGAGTTTAGGTCGACTTGCAATACTTTTTGCTATAAATATATTTCCAAGTGGAATCAATCAATTAGGATCAAAGAGAGGTTTCAGAAAAAAATAAAAATTGGCTTACAACTTAAACAAACAACAAATTTAAAAAAATACATTGTAAAAGAACGCAAAACAGTAGCGTTCAATGAGTGTAGTCAGCGGTCCAAAAGACAGAGAACAAAATCACTACGAGAAAATTCAACACAACAGAAGTTAACTTATGCCGCTTAAATGAGCTACAGATCATGTGGTAACTTACCCGCATCAAAAGTTCTCAAAACTATTAGTAACGAGCCCGAGCAAGCCAAAATTTTTGAAAACAAAAACAATCAAGATAATTTACATTTAGGGTTAAATGCTGATGAAATATTAGCAATAATAATTGTAGAAGCTAATTTGTCTAAGCATCTGTATAAAATTATCAAAACGTAAGAGGGACAAAAAAAATTGCAACATATCCTTCATATGACAAAGTTTTGGAGGCCAAGACAATGTTATCTAAATTAGGGCTGGGCGATTATTAAAAGTAATAATCAATGTTCGATTATTTCGATATTATTATAAAGTAATAATCAATGTTCGATTATTTGTAATTCTCGATTAATCGATATAATCACTTAATCGATATAATCGATTAATCGAAATAACCGATTAATGGAAGTAATCGATTAATCGATATGATCGATTAAGCAAAATAATCGATTAATCAAAATAAACGATATAACCGATTAATCTATTAACCGAAATAATCAATTAATCGATATTTTCTGAAATATTAATCGATTAATCGATAATTTCTTAAAAGTGAATTGAATAATCGATTATTTTTGCCCACCCCTAATCCCATAATATTGTAGTAAGTGAAACTGAATTTCGGTAGAAACATTATTGCACCACACTGGTGCAAGACTGATGTGGCAAAAAGAGGTAATAAATACTTTGGCTGAATCAGCAGATTCAAATTTGTAAATATGGCTTTGATGGTACCTTGGGACAGTCAAATCAAATCAAAATCAAAATCTTTATTAATGATAATACATGCAATAAAGCACTTTCACAAGTCAAAGCGTAAAACATGGTTAATTACATCAATAAGAATACAAATTCCAAGTTACCAACAATTAAACAATAAAGATTAAATAGAGAAATACTTTCCTAAATACAAAATTAAAATAGCTACAAATTCAAATGTCTACATTCCAAGTTATTTCCAAATTAAACCAGTTCCAAATTAGTGCTTTTCGAGGTCAGAATATAAGCAAGTGTTTTTGAACAACAGCTGCACTGATGCTTCTATATTTTTTACCAGTTTGATCCCTATTAGATTAATTTTTAAAAACAGCGATAACTCTGAAATACTTGCAAAATTGCAGGCCCTCATCAACGCATTAATGTCGTCCAATTAACCGTTGCAAAAAAAAACAAAATTTGCATCATCAAATTAAAAATTTAAAACCCTTTTTTTACAACGAAGGAGCCCTTAATTTTCAAAATCATCTTTTAAAACGATTTAAGAACATACAAATTATTTTGATACATGATTTTTATCGTTAGTGATAATTCAGAATCAGAATCAGAATTTTATTCATAATAATACCCAGAGTGCTTTTACATGTCAATAAAAATATAAAAACATGAAAGTCTATGAGGTAAACTGTCACGGCTAGAAACCTCACATATAAATACATTTTAAAATTCAATACACTTATAAATTACACTCAAAATACATTTTAAAATTGATATGTAAAGAAAACACCCAATTGATACACCCTATATATAAATATAGATGATGAGCCAAAAATTGAACAATTCTTTGTCTAAAACACGATATTTTAAGCGTGTAATACTTAAAAACTTTTATGTCTTATTTCTGATAAACCTTATTATGGCCAGCTTTCCTAGAAATTCGATCAGTGTGAGCCGGGTCAAAGGTCGCCTGCCAATATACTGCTAATTTTCGCGCAGGGAAGGAGGCATACCGTTGACGTGCTGCCGGAGAGCGATCCTTCTTATTGTATAGTTAATGTCCGGTGGTATAGGGTACCAATTATATTCAGTTCTTGTATTACAGCTACTTGTGTATTCATTTTCAAAGACAACTTTAACTTTTTTTTTAATCAGGCACTCTTTTATATTTCGTTCATAATTTTCACTATTTATTATCAGCTGTGGTGCACTTTGACTTTTCATTACCAGATATGTATCATCTGCATAATTAATTATGATTTTCTGAGGACTATCTACTATGGAATACAAACCATTAATAAAAATTACAAATAAAACTGAGCGTCGTTTTGTTTGTAAACAATTATCTACAAGTATGTTAGATTTACAAAATTGTTCACTTTTGTTGATCCCACAGGTTGTTTTCTATTCTGAAGATATGATTTTCAAGTTATCCCATTCTTTTCCAATTTGTTATAAGTATGTCCCTATCCAGAGGATAATATGCCTTTGACATGTCTAGGAACACGTAAATTGCTCCCTCCTCCTCAAAGCAACTTACTACTGATTGCATAAAACTTGCCAAAAACTGCAACTAAGTCTTAATAAGTTACATCAATGGACACTTAAACATAACTTGTTTTTTAATATAAACAAATGTTTTGTTCTACACTTATCAAAAAAGAAGAATATTATATGGTTCCCATATACAATTGGTGGTAGGCTCTTGAGTGAAGTCACAGAAATGCGAGATCTTGGTGACACTTTTGATATGCAGTTGACATTTAGAGCACACATATCCAATATCGTAAATAAAGCAACACAAATGTATGGATTTATTGTCCAGAGCTGTAAGCTATTTCGTGATATAAAATGTATTAAAATATTGTATATATCTTATGTAAGGAGCATTCTTGAGTATTGTTCGGTTATATGGGACCCATACTACAAAAATCATAAATATGAAATAGAGAAAATACAGAATAAATTTCTAAGGTATGTTCACTACAAAGAAACAGGGCTATATGAGTTCCATATAGCTAGGCAGGAGGTCATGATCTCACTAAGCATCAAATCTTTGGATGTGCGCAGGAAATCTGCTTCTTTGGTGTTTATTTATAAACTACTACATAACTTAATTTATGATCCAAGTTTGTTGGGATGTCTAAATTTTTATGTACCATCCTATACGACACGAAGTCCATTAACATTATATGTCGACAATGCAAGAACAAATTATTACTACAATTCTCCTCTTATTGTAATGTGCAGGCTATGTAATGAAATTAGAGATGACTGTGATATTTTTGCATTGCGTTTGGATGGATTTAAGAAAACAATTAATCACCTATTGGAGGATCTATGTAATTAGTATAGTTTGATATGTCTTGTCCTACTCCGTAAATGGATGTAAATCTGTTGAGTTTGTATTTAAATAAATAAAAAAATAAATAAGCTGATAAGTTGCATTCTACTTAATTAAACCCAAAATTTTTACTGTAAAAATTAAAACTGTATCACATTTAAACTAGCTATAGAAACTTCATCACAAGAAAGTTATCACTAACACCTGATTAGTCTCTACTAATATATAAAATCTTTAAGTGACTCACTCATGCATCACAACCCAGTTCAAAAAGCTTGACACAGAAAACATATAGGTTGATTTTATGGTTTACAGGTTCGATAAGAAGATATATTAAAACTCAAACACCAAGCAGTTGAAATAACCCCTTAAAAATGGAAAAAGTTTTCGTATTTTGAAATATACCATTTTTGCATACTTGAGAGGATAGTTTAAGGGGGTGAAAATACTTCCATATTAAAAAATGGTTGGAATTTCTTACACTAGAATGTTAAAGCTTGGCTTACATATTGTTTTTAAGAAGACAAAATTTTAAAATTTTTATTCCAAACGATTGAAACAACCATCTGAAATCAAAAAATGCTTTGTATTATTTAGATAGATAGATATAAAGTTGAACTTTGGTGGCATACAGGTTAAATTTGGGTTGCAGAAGTTTGATAAGAAGGAATTTTTCCAGACCTCGGTTGAAAGGACCCCCTAAGAATTAAAATATTTCTCGTCTCTAAAGTATTTGTGGTTTTGAAATTCATGTTAATCTTACCATTTTTGTAACAGTGAGAGGGTAATGCAAAGGAATGATCTCAACTATTAGGTGAACAGAGTCCCATTTATCAGCAATCTCTTATATTTAGATTAAACAAGGTTTGAGAAAATGCTCACATTATAAAAAGACACAGAAATAGCTCAATATCTTACCATGTATTCTCGCTTCAAAACATATTCTAAAACAGCTGAGCATGATTTCACATAAACTCTCATTGGTCAGCATTGCCCCTTCAGGTGCCAAAGTCAGAGTTCTCAAAACTTGAAGAATCCTCATTAGAACTACCCCATCAGAAGATTGATCAGTTCCAACAAATCGAGCATGGGTAACTGCATCTGCTATGTTGTATACAGTATGAGGAACACTACAATGTGTAGGATCTAAAATTTGGTAGCCATGTAGCTAAATTGATATAAAGTCACTGAAATGCAAAGGTTTTACCCTCTTGATGATAATATTTAAATATGAAGTAAAATTTTCAAAATTGTAAAAATATGTTAGGAACATACATGTCAAATTTCTATTGTCAATCAAAGTCTGGAATAAAGAAGATTACTTAAAGAATATGAAAATAGAAAACAAGTTTACCAATTAATCCATACGATAAGAACTTATTAACGGCTGCTAGTGCTAAGCTGGTAATAGGACCACTTGTATCCTCACTCCTTATAACTTCAAGAAAAGGAGATAGGAAAACATCAGGTTCAATAAGTCTTAAATCATCAATCCTAGTCAAAATATCCTTGAGGTCTTGGAAATTTTTCATTAAGGTATCAGCTTCTTCATCTTGATAAGAATGTGATTGCCATCTAACACCTAAAATTTAACAGCAATTAAAACGTTGTTTAATAAGTCCTGTATTAGAAACTACTTATCACATATTCAAACCATGAATTCAATGTATTTGGCACTATTCAAAAATAAAAATTAAGTTTTAACAGTGAAGATGTTTTGGTGACATTAAACTGAAAAGGGCTTTACTGTGTTAATAGCAAATATAATACAGAATACATAAACAAAGTAGAAATGGTCTTCACATCTGAGGACCCTCAGCCGAGGCCAAAAAAATCTGATTTTATTTATTTTAAACAGCCTCTTATTTAAGCTCACACACAACTACATGGCAAAATAAACAAATTAAGGTTACCCCTTTTAATAGCAGTCATTAAGATAGTCATCTCGCCTTTCACAACGAAAATCCCATTACTCGGCAATGCCATTTTTACTTTAGATAAGATTTTCGGATTCTCCTAAAAATATTTACGATTTTCACATCTTTAAAATTACAGGACACGTCACTTGGTGGCTTGTCACTGTCTGCTAGAACAAACCTTATATTTTTGCTCAAGGGTGCTTGATAAGGAATGGCTAACCGCAGCCCAAATGTTAACAATGTGGTAAATCCTATCGCATGCGCAATACCATGTATCAGAATTACCCATGTCTTTAGGGTCCAATGAATTGCTATCAACAGGTCTTTTAGTGCAACGATCAGACTTGTCTCTGGTCAGATTCTGTGGTTGTGTTTTTTATTTTGATGTGTAAACATCTTACGCGGCGGTATGAAGGTAAATCTCGGCAAATGGGACGGAAATGTGGGGACGGAAATGTGTAAACCCATGTGACATCATAACCCATGCGCATTGAGGAGCAAGCTTAGTCAGGACGCGAGATTTCAGTTCATATTGCACTTGTGAATGTGAGGCGCGTGATTGGCTAGCTACGTGAGGTGACGCATGTCTTCGTGATGCAACCAGTTGTTTGTATGTGAGCAAATGGTCTAGAGTCTGGTCTAGAGGGCTGCATCGTTGGCCTTCACTTCGGTGACCCGGGTTCAAATCCCGTCGGTTTTGGTGTTTCTTTTTTAAGTAAACAGATTTTTTCTTGATTTTTGGGTTTTTCTTGGGTATGGCTTGTGTTAGCACTTGGTTAGTTTCCTTTTCTTGAGCCTCAGCGAACGAGACGAGCGGAGGATCATATACTTGTCAATTGCAGGTCTTTAAATCGCATGCGTTAACAAGTGCACTACGAACTGAAACATCGCAGTCAGGAAGGCCGCGAAGGAGGGCCGCGATTGCAACGACTCAAGTAGTGCTTCTAAAAAGCTAGCCGCTAGGGCGGTATTACATTTTCATGTCCATGAGGTCGATATAGGACATATGTTTACACATCAGTGTCTCGAGTACTAGCATTCGCTCAATTTTTTTTGTTGACGTTATGTGTACAAAAATTGGTTTCTTCATTTTTGGCATGCCTTGGGTTAATTCTTGTTGGTTGCGCCCCCGTAGCGAAGGAAGAGAGCGGAGGGACATGGCGAAGCGAGACTGCGAGAAATTGGCATAGCAATTTGGCAACATAGTTAACATTTGCATTATAAGATCCTTTACACAAATAGTGCACTATATAAAAATCGGCCTTTCCCATTGGTCGATCCGCATGGCCCTCCGCTGCATTATAAGATCCTTTACACAAATAGTGCACTATATAAAAATCGGCCTTTCCCATTGGTCGATCCGCATGGCCCTCCGCTCGCTTCGCTCGCTACGGGGGCTCAAGAAAAGGAAATTAACCAGGTGCTAACCCAATCTAACCCAAGACATACCCAAAATCAAGAAAAAAAGCTGTTTAGAAACATAATCTTTAAAAAATAATAAAAAAAGCAACGGGGTTCGAACCCGCGTTTTCCAGGTGAGACCCAACGATCTAAACCTCTACACCACAAGAGCTCTTGATAGAAACCAATTGCATCACGCAGACATATCGTAATACGAGATGGATCGACCAATAGGAGAGGTCGATTTTTACATAGTGCACTATTTGTGTAAAGGATCTTTAAATGCTGCACAGGGTACAACACCGGGATGGAATTGATTGTTCGTTCGAAGGGTAGAATCTTGAACGGTGTCCCTAGACGCAAATTAGAGTACAATCTTCTTCCACTAATGAGTCGCATCACTTGGCCGTATTATTGGGTTTGAATTCAGTCAGTAGGATATTTTATTTTTTATTTAACTACATGTTTAGAAATTTTAAAACGTTATGTTGATTTCTCATAATAAAGTATGCGAAGAATATATTATGTGAAAATTGAATATTAGGAGAATCATAGAAATGAAATATTTATTCTAAAAGATCTGCATAAACACGAGAATGGTTCTGATTTTTTTCTACTGGGACATGAGACTTGGACCTAGCCGCGGGAGGCCAAGTAATGAGTGAGACCAATAACTCCGGGACTTGGTTTGCTTACTATTTAGACGGTTTGTTTACTATTTTAGAATGTCTAATAGTTTACTTCACGCATGGCCCTCCGCTGGCTACGGGGGCGCAACCAACCTACACTAACCCAAAATGAAGAAAAAAAAGAATTAAAAATGCAGTACGACGACCGAATCTTACATCACAGCTAATACACATAAGCTGTGCCTTTTATTTGTATCATGAGGTGTGCTTACATCTTTTCTAACGACTCAATTCTTCATAAAAACGATTCACATGTAGCATTTGTACTTAAATACCGTCGGGGAGCAACAACAAAAGTTGCGTCTAGGGAAACCGTTCCATTCACCCTCATTCGAACATTCCAACCCAGTGTTGTGATTGAATATCTTACTGCTGCTCCCCGATTGGTTTTAAGTACAAATACTACTTGTAAATAGCTGTTTGTGTGGATCGTTGTTGGGAAAGGTGTAAAATTGGATTGTCGTTTTTTGCAAGGAATTCATAGCGAAGTTCCTGACACGACCCCTTCTCAAATAGAAATAACGAATGCCGCAAAACTTTTCAAAGCACAGAAATAACCAATTCCTCCAAAAATCAAGAACAAACTATTAGTCAACCCCTCTGAGATACTATCAGTCTTTAAAAAACTCCCAAACAACAAGGCTCCAGGCATGGACACAGTAACCTATAGAATGATCAAAAATATGCCACGCAAGGCACTCATACAATATATGCACATAATAAATGCTATCATGGTATTACAACATTTTCCCAAGGCGTGGAAGCACGCGCTAGTAACTATGATCGCAAAGCCGGGTAAAGATCCCAGTCTTCCTCAATCTTACAGACCTATATCTCTGCTTAGTGATCTAGGAAAAACGGCGGAATAGATCATTCTCCCAAAAATTAATACTGAAATTGATCGATTAAATATTCTACCATCAGAACAATTTGGCTTCCGGCCGGGTCTTAGCACAACCTTGTTGGCAGCCAAAATCTCGCAAAATATATACGACGGCTTTAATAATCAACAAAACTCAGCAATGTTACTCCTTGATATTGAGAGGGCGTTCGACAGGGTGTGGCATAATGGACTTGTGTACAAGCTATATGCTGATTTCAACTTGCCAATGTACCTTACCTCCATCGTTGCCTCATAGCTGTCGGACAGAACCTTCTGTGTTAAAACTAGCAACAAAATATCAAACATAAAAAGTGTTGAAGCCGGTGTCCCACAGGGGACGGTTTTCTCGCCGCAACTTTACAATTTATACATCTCGGATATATTTCCTAATACTTCTATTTCATTATATGCAGATGATATGGCAATTATAGCAAAATCTTACTATGCTCAGGTCACAAAATACTTGTTAGCTAACCATCTAAACATTTTACTTCCATATTATAGCAAATGGAAAATAAACATAAACGCGGCTAAGACTGAACTGGCGATCTTTACCAGGAAGCGAACAAACAACAGGATCATAACACCACTAATAGTACAAAACCAAATTATTAACCCCAAACCAAGTGTCAAGTACTTGGGAATAACCCTGGATAAGGGGATGACATTTGGCAAACACATAGCGCAAAACGTTCTATATTAGCCAAAAACTTCATACACTTATGAAACCAAGATCTTTTCTCAGTCCGGCTAACAAGTTAACTATTTACAAAGCCATTATAAGGCCGTCAATGCTATATGGTGCTCCCGTATGGTGCTCGGCTGCAAACTATTTAAAAAGGAAAGTCCAAATCCTCCAAAATCGTTTTTTACGAGGCGTTTTCTCGGCTCCTAGATATAATAATAATAATCATATATTTCAGTAGGCAAGCCTAATACAAACTACTAACTTTACAACTAAGAAAACTCACAGTAGGTAGAGAAATGTATACATACATATGTTCACACACCATTACATTAGACACTTTTAATCTAATTTTATCAGCTCTCGTCTGAATTGACTCACCGATGTACAGTCTCTGACTGCAGCAGGTAAATCATTGTATTCACTAAGTCCTTTAAAGAAAAGCGAATTCATGGCCCTTTTTGAATTTGTTCTTTTTATATAAAAATTGTCCCTATTACGGGTGGGATATTCATGCACATCCCTAACAAAAGTTACTCGACTGCTAAGGTATGATGGTAGTAGATTATTTAGTATCTTAAATATAAAAATCATTGTTAAAAATTTTAATCTCTGAGCCACCGTTTGCCACTCCAGGCACGTAAGCATATTGTTAATTGGTGTCTACCTATTACATGACAAAATTATGCGCATAGCTCTATTTTGTAATACTTGCAGCATAGATTTAGAGTTGTTATCAAAAAGATACAGTAAGCTCGGACAATAATTGAAATGAGGCTGGATTATAGTATTATATACCGTAATTCTGGAATTAATGGAAAGGTGCCTTGCCACTCTCGAAAAAAAGAACAATTTCTGTAGTATTTTATTTCTAATATAGTTAAAATGTTTTTTAAATGTGAGAAAATTATCAATGACAAATCCCAAATATTTAATTTCCTGAATGAACTCTAATTTCGTTCCATACATTTGTATATTTATGTTTGAATTGTCTATACTGGAATATTTATATTTACTTGTAAGAATCATTGCTTTTGTTTTATTTACATTAAGCTTAAGTTTATTTATATTAAGATATTCTTCAACTTTTTTTAATTCGTTGTTGATCTTTTCTATTGCTAAAGGCCAATTTCTGTTGCAAGCCAATAAGGAATCATCCGCAAACAAGTTTATGAAATCCGGATTAACGAAGTAGTTAATATCATTAAGGTAAATTATAAAGAGTAGCGGACCCAGGACGCTGCCTTGTGGTACACCAAAGATATTTACAATGTTATCCGAAACCGTTAAGTTTATTCTGGTAACCTGTCGTCTGTCAGCTAGATAGCTACGAAACCACTGGAGAACTTTTCCCCTTATACCATAGTATTGAAGTTTTGCCAATAAAATGTCGTGGTCTATTGTTTCAAATGCACGTTTAAAGTCGAGGAAAACAGCTATAATAACATTATCATTATCAATTAAATCACTCCAAGTAGCAATTGTAAGTTGTAAGGCAGATTCACAAGAATGATATTTTCTAAATCCCGATTGATTAATCAATAGCAAATTATTACTGTTAAAATAATCCAATAGTTGTTGATATACTGCCATTTCCAATATTTTTTCGAGGGCAGGAAGAGAGTTTATGGGACGAAAATCATTAGCGTTGATACTATTGAATACTTTTGGAATTGGGGTTACAGAAGAGCATTTTAAAGTTTCAGGAAATAAGCCCTGTTCCAATGACGCATTTATCAACCGCAAAACCACATGACCAGTAACTGTAAATATATTTTTTAGGACTCTAGCGTTTAATACATCATTTGCATTACACCTATTGTCCAAAGACATTGTAATGGTTTTAAGTTCCGGCAGTGACAAAGTCCTAAATGTATCAAGAGTTGTAGTAAGTTCTGGCAAATTTATACTTGTCCATGTATTTGATATAGGGATTGATGCACGGATATCGCTAATACTTTGCACGAAATAACTGTTAAATCGGTTTGCTATATTAAAATCACCTTCAACAAGTTCAAATGTATTATTAGAATCAAATCTAATACTAATATGATTAAAGCCTTACTTTAACACATTCACTGCCCACGCCAAAAACGACTATTGAGTCAGGTGCCACTACAGTTTTTCGGATATTTTTTAAATTAAATACTTAAAACTTGTTACAAATGAATTCAAATATGGATTTTCAACTTTTTTTTTATAAAAAAAAACAAAAACGCGCTAGGTGCGTTGTGGGCACTGAGTAACATAAAAACCACGCTCAGTGCCCATAAACGCGCCATACGCGTTCTAAAAAAAATGTTTTTATTACTCATATATTTTACATCATCAGTGAGGCCTTTCTTAGGGTCACATCTAGGTCTTTTGGGTAAGTGCCTAACATCTTTTGAACAACCAGGCTGTTGGTCCGATATAAAATAGCGATTTTGCATAAAACCAGTA
Source organism: Pissodes strobi (assembly GCA_016904865.1). Taxonomy (NCBI): domain Eukaryota; kingdom Metazoa; phylum Arthropoda; class Insecta; order Coleoptera; family Curculionidae; genus Pissodes; species Pissodes strobi. Next base: position 35,341 of record MU185615.1, on the reverse strand, counting down.
TTCGGTGCCCATCAACGCACCTAGCGCGTTCACTGTAAAAAAAACGAAAAAATAATGACCATATTTTCTTTACAATGCATTTTTTCCCTGTATTTTATACTCTAAAAAGGAATACAAGTAGATACGAAATGATCCTTACCGCTTATAACAGTGCAATCAACTTTTCGAATAAAAAAGACCGCCAAAAGCACAATTAAAAAAATAAATCGGAACCAACCTACTCACAATACGTTTGAACCAGTACTAAACGCCCAGTCGTATTAGCAAGCGCGTGCAGTTATGCCCGGTCTTTCTGTGGTGCGCAGAAACTAATAGACACAAGAACGCGCCTAGCGCGGTGTGGGCACACCGTCGAAGTTCCAGTCAACGCGCCAAGCGCGTTGTGGGCAGTCAATGTGTTAACAATAAAATAAATTCCCAAAGTTCCGTAAAAACAGTAGTTTTTCTGTTGTTTTTTAGGACTTATTCATCAAACTTTGCTTAATTCTTATCGTTTCGAACTTAACCATATAAATAAAAACCAGCACACAGAATGTAAATATGTAAATATATATATTCAACCAATTTTATGCCAAAGAAAAGTTAAAGAGGTTTTTTGTAAATATATTTTTCCTCTGTAAATAGCATATACATATAACTAAGCCTTAAATAATTTCCCTTTCCTGCCTACGTTGAATAAATTCATAAAATTGTAACTTTATATAAGGAGCGTGCTCCAGAGAATGAAAGAAATGCCAACAGTACGACAGTGCGGCTTATCTTAAAAATAATGGCTTACACCCAGCCAACCCGTGAGGTGCTGTATCGCGTCCTGTTTCGATTAAGGTCGTAAGGAAATATTGCGAACTATATATACTTATACATAATGTTATAAACATTTTAGTATTAAGATAATAGTCTGTACTATATACCACTTGAAAGTTGTAAATAAATGATTCTGGATTGCCGTTCTGCATTTTTTGATTTTTTTCCTGATTTTGGGTATGCCTTGGGTTAGTTTTGATTAGTTCCTGAGCTCTCGTAGCGAGCGAAGCGAGCGGAGGGCCATGCGTGAAGTGAAATATTAATTTAATGATAAAAAAAAATTGGTTTAAGAGCCGTATTATAGTGGATATACAGCAGCTTGCATGTGTTTCCGCGAATATATTCCTTATCTAACCTCAAAATTACCCGGCAAAAGCAAGCAAAGAATCATTTATTAGGGGGTAGTTTACAATGATATATGAACCTATTCTACTATACATAACACTAGGTACCATTCCCAGACATGACTTTTCTACTTAGGCAGTGCCTTTCAGAAGTTTTGAATTAATAAGTACAACACGGATGGCAATAGAACTGATGACTTATTTTCCAGGATAGGGATTAGTGAGGGGTAGCAACATGGGAAAAACAGAAGGAAAAACCCCATTTCACGATTCTTTGGTTCATCATACGCACACTTATACGGGACAAACACAAACATTCATACACACAGGGTAAAGGGTGGGAAGCTAGAGCGTGATCTAGCCTCAGTGAGGTGAGAAATGCAGCGAAATATCAGACATATTCCCGGTTCGCTAAGCCATACTTCATCTGCCGGAACAGGGGAGCATGGAGGCGACTCAACAGCAGTATTCATACTGCTTTGGTTTGGTGGGCGGTTAGCATTTATAGCTAGGCGATGTCCCTTAGCAAGCCCCGCCCGCATATTTGTAAACAGGAGACGCGTTATCCATTCGATTAATTCCGCCAATGCCCGAAAAACATTTCATATTTAGAAGACGAGTCCGCCCAAGATTGCCTGATACGTCTGCTGTTTACATATCCTCTTAAAGCAACAATTGAATAGTTTCTGGGGTTCTTTTTTGAAATTAAAATTCATTGTGTGAAATAATGAATAAAGAAGATAAAATAATGAATTTAAAAAAGGTTTTTACACTCCACTTGCATTTGCTAATTTTTGCTTGATTTGTGAAATTGTGTGATCTATCATAGATTTTTTGAAATAAATTGCAAAATGCGTAAATTGCCAAATGATTATGATTATACGAGCATCAAAGGCAATGATAAAATATTTTGCAAACTAGCTAGTAAAGATCATCTGGAGGTGAGTAAAAAATTATATTACCTAATTAATTATAAGTATAAGTAGGTAGGTAAGATTACAAAACACGATCAGTGGATAGCTAATTTTTGTTTCATGAAAGCTCGCTAGTTTTTCAGTTTTTTTCATTTGATCGTATAAGATAATTTTCCGGTTATATTTGGGGCAATTTATTAAAATAGAGTCTATCTCTACCTATTCATTTTATTTCCTAATAGGTAGATCCCGTTATATTAAGGTAATAAGGTTAAGGGTTAAGGATTTAACGTAAAAGTCAGTCTGTGCCGTAAACAGTAATAAGGGCCGTTTTAGAAATGAGGGATTTTTTCATTATTTCAATAGGCTTTTTATACAGGGTTGCCGTCAAGTATAGAAATGGTCATTTATTTTGAAGATCACCTTCAAGGGTTTTGTCGTGATGCCTAATTCACTGGTCATGTTTGCAATGTTGCCATGTTTACCGTTTTCGTGATATTACGGTAGAGCTGGGCAGAGCTAATTCGTACTTTTCCTTTAGAAATGGGTATCTGATCTGGAAGCTGTAACTAGAGAAACCTGGACCATTGAAAAAACATTTAAAGTTCCCACGACTGCACCGAGGAATGTTTTTAAACGTATTTATAGGTGTCATTTAAATATGGTTACAAAAGTTAAATCAACAGGAACTAAACAAAAAAAGTCGAGGAATATTGATTGTCCAGCCAAAATTTTTATTACAATAAAGAAATTATTTCAAAGGCCCAAGTCTCTTATAAAATCCGTAACATCAGTAGAATGGCATTGTTTAATCGAATTTCGTTTGACACATAACCATCGAATAAATGTTATTGAAGCACTTCGTGAGAGGCCATTGGGATCAACAGCTAAACAAAAATTACTGGATCTGTTTAATAGAGGTTATTCTGCAGCCACAGCTTACCATACTTATTGTATGGATGAAATGGAAGAAATGGGTGACGAGTATGAAAACTTTGCGTTTGATAGGCACTACATACCAACAAAAACGAATGTATCTAATTTGTGGAAAAAGAAATTTAAAGAGGATTTTGGTGAGCGTACTGGGTCTAATATACTGCTCAAGTTGGAGGAAACATTGGCTTCTCATACAGCAAAAACTGGCCTATGCTATAAAATAATAACTTTACAGGATACTTATGCTGCAGCTATTTGTACACCACTTATGCAACGTGCGTTAAAGATACCACAAGCAAATGAAATTATGTTTGTCGATGCATCCGGTAATTGTGATGTTTATGACCATAAAATATATGACCAACAAATTTTGTTTGTGGTACAAAGTGCGGCGGGAGGATTACCCGTTGGATGCATTTTAGCTAATTAACAAAAAAATGATCTATTTGTTCCTGCAATTGACGGATTGCTAGAAATAATGCTATAAAAAATTCGACCGACAGTTATCTTGACAGATGACGATTTATGAGAGAGGAAAGTGCTAAGAAAACATTGGCCAGAAGCAAAATTGCTCTTATGCATTTTTCATATAAAGAAGGCGGTCTTGAGATGGATTTTAACGGCGAAAAACGGAATTCCACGAGATTTGTCACAAAAATATTACTCCCTATTTAAGGAAATTTTACATTCCAAAACCGAAAATGAACTAAACGAAGCCAAACGAAATTTCTCTGAAAACTATTCCCATGAAAATTTAAAGAAATTCTTAGGCAATCTGCTCACTCGTGAAGAAACTTGATGTATGCTGTACAGAACGCATTTGAAGTTAAGAGGAAGCGACACTAACTTTGGGTAGCCCAAAATATTGTAACATTGTAATTTTTTTGTTTTTTATTTTCCGAACTTTTGAGCAACCCTGTATATGAGTTGCCCAAAAATGTCTTATTTTAAATTAATTACCTACCTAGAGACTTTTAATCCTTAATCATAAAGTTTTATTTATGTATTTTATTGTCCTATGGGTGTTTGTCTATTTTCCAAAGTGTTTTGTCCTAAGAAAATAGGTATCTTTTGTTTCAAACTCAAAACCCTGTTCTACTTACTTGTATACTACCTACTTTAACAAATACATACTTATATGCAGCATTTAGAACTTGCATTTTTTGTCTAATATTTACAAAGAATAGGTTTATGTTTAGAAAATAAGAAAACTCCTATTTTTACCAGTATAATCCACTACCCTCTAGGTTTTGGTAAGTACACCAAGAAGTATTTTAAATTATCGCAAGAAATTCAAAATAACACAAAATATCTTATTAAAAATTTTAGTAAATAACAGACGTTTCAAGCAAAAATCCATCTCACTCGTCTGCTATATACAGCTCTTGATTCAGAAACATTTTTGCAACTGACACGTCTGCCGTTTACCAAGCGGTTTTGCCTAACTCGTCTGCTATATACTACTCTACTTCGGCTCGCGTCTTATGGCGGACGCGTCTCCTGTTTACAAATATGCGCCCCGCCCACCACGTTTTTGGCGTGATGGAGGGGGCCCGCCTTGGGCAGCCGTGTGACGATGCTTTTTGGGATGAACTTCTGTGCTCCCGATATCGCCAATTTCTTGACGACCCCAAGAGCACGGAAGGTATGGATAAGGATGGGTTTTTAAGGGATGAGGGATGCCAGAAAAGTCCATTATTCCGGCGGCCGTGGCTCCAGAAGGAAAATGGATGTTCTACGGCGTATGGGGCCGTGCTTGGGTCTGATGGCCGACTCAGACCTCAAGTCTGCAATATGGGCAGTCCTCGGCGAGCCGAGTTTTCCAGACGTATAGAACTTGCACGCCATTTTATCGATGTATTCGTTGATATAATCGATACCTGCCCAGGCGTGCAAGTCCCGGATCCTGGTGTTAGGACTCGCCGAGAATACAGCCCTTAAGTGCCTGTTTTGCAAGACTTGCAATTTCTTGAGGTGTGTGTCGGCCACCGAGCACCAAACGGGTGCCCCATACGTCAAGTATGGCCTAATAATGGACTTGTATAGGGTAAGTTTGTTCATAGGGCTGAGACAGGAACCATTTCTGATTAGAGGCCTCAACTTCTGAAGGACATCCCATTTTTGACTTGCACATGTGCTATGTGCCTGCTGAAGATGAGCTTCGAATCAAAAATGATTCCGAGGTATTTGACGGATAGTTTAGGATGGATGGGGGTGTGATTTATCAGGATAGGGGCGGACTCAATGTTCTTGATCTTTCTGGCGAATACGGCCAACTCTGTTTTACCAGGGTTGAGCCGTATCTTCCAGTCCTCATAAAACCGTGTGATAAGCTCCATGTGAGCGCTTAAGTTATTAGTCGCCTCCTGCGCAGTGTTGGAGTGGGAATAGAGGCCTGTGTCGTCCGCGTAGAACGCTAGGGACGTTTCAGGGTGGGAGGGAAGATCTGCTATGTAATAATTGAATAGCTGTGGCGATAGTACCGGTCCCTGAGGTACCCCCGCCTTAATCTCTCTCCGGGACGAGAGCGATCCGCCTATACGCACTGAGAAAGTGCGCCCGACCAGGTATGACGCAATTAGCGCTGCAAAGTGCAATGGGAAATTGTACATAATGAAAAGCTTATGCAGCAGGCCATTGTGCCACACCCGGTCGAAAGCTCTCTCTATTTCTAGGAGTAATAGGGATGTGCAATGCCCTATGTTGAATCCGTCATATATGTCATGCACGATCTTCGCAGCGAGCATGCTAGTACCATGCCCGCTGCGAAAACCGAACTGCTCCCGGGGGAGTAGATGACGGTTCAGGGCTATCCTGTTCATCCTAGACAATAAGAGCCTCTCAGTGAGTTTGCTCAGTGTGTTTAGCAAGGAAATGGGTCGATAAAAGCTAACAAGCTTGGGGTCTTTCCCGGGCTTAGGGAACAGCACTACGTACGCGATCTTCCAGGAACTAGGAAAATGCTGCAGGCGAAGTATAGCGTTCACTATATGCATTAGTTGTATAAGGGTTTTGTTAGGGATGTTCTTAAGGAGTAGGTTAGGGATCGTATCAGGTCCCGGAGCCTTATTCTTTGGCAGACGGCCGAGAGCACTGCGAAGCTCCGACGGGGTGACCAGGAGTCTATCCATCACAGAGGGCGGGATTGGATAACGTTTTATAAAGAGCCTTATTTCCTCTGTGATTTGAGCGTGCAATGGCACGGTATCAGGTACTTCCCCGTGTACACTCTCAAGGAAATCAGCGAAGGCTTCAGTCTTTCCACGGTTATTAAGGATATCCTCGCCATTGTGAGAAATGGCGGGAATTTTGACTGGGCCTCCCTTAACCTGCCTCGCGAGCTTCCACAAGGAGCCATTCTCCGTGCCGAGCTCGTTCACAAACTTCATCCATGTCGCCTCTCTGTGATTACGCGGCAAACGCATGCAGGACACCGGGTTGGAGTGTTCGATTGATGGAATATGGAACGGTGTCCCTAGACGCAAGAAACAATAAGATATTCATTTCAGTTGGCTAGTTTTTAAAGCGCCACTTCAGTCGCTGTAATCGCAATGAGCAACCTGTTGCATAATATTGTTCGTTGGGATTACAGCTTACGGCACTTTATTGAAGAAGTGTACGCAGCTCCTTGTAATCACAGGTGGCTAGCGTCACGGATTCCACTTTGGCACTGACATTGTACGCATGCGCCTATCAACAGCTAAATAACAATAAGATATTGTTGCGATCCGTCAGCCCTAAATAACAAGTTGGGATCCGTTAGCCGGGGTATTATTATGGCTTTGCATGGTTTTGTACATGTACGGGGGCTCAAATAACAAGAACTAAGCAAGTGCTAACTAAAACTAACCCAAGGCTAACCCATACTAACCCAAAATTGATAAAAAATGGTAAATTAATAAAAAATAATAAACAAAACATCCATCGCTAACAACGGGAATCGAACCCGCAGCTCAAGAAGGACAGGCAAGCACCCTGCCCCCTACACCACCGAGGTGTTGTAGAAGTTTTGCTAGAACGTAGAGACATATATGCCTGATAATTGCCAATGACATAAACAATAATTGATAGGCGCATATGTACAATGTCAGAGCCAAAGTGGAATCCGTGGCGCTAGCCGCTCTACTTGTTGTATCGATTGTCCATGTTTTTTACTTTACTTTTAGTATTAGCACAGATCAACTGATATGATTACTATTGTTTTCGATTTTGCGGTAGAACTGCTAGTCTCTGCGGACGTAGAACGGTAGCTACACAGTGAAAACGATGGTTTTACCGTAAAAACGGTAGATCTGGCAGCACTAGCTGCTGCACTAGATAGCAACTATGACGCAAGATCATCATCATATATTAATTTGTTCATTACACAGGTTTCTTAACTACATAACTAACAGTAAGAATGACATTGAACTTGACACTGCTGTTAAGCCGGGCAATGTTTCTGCATTGCCTTAGTGGCCAGCAGGTAACGTCACCCATAGGGGGTCGCTGTTAAACCTATTTAATCTATTAGGTATGTGGTATTGTTCGTTTGGTGCTACACTTTACATGGGTTGCCCCTTCAAAGTTATAATACTAAGAGATTGGCATAAAGCCTGCTATTTGGGTGTACATGTTGCAGAAGTTGTTGATAAATGTAGTTATGTAGGGAAAACGCAAGATGTCATCAAGCCTGTGACCATCAACTGGTACGCGATATTTCAGTTCGTAGTGCACTTCTGAATGAATGCGATTTAAAGACCTGCAATTGGCAAGTATATGGCCCTCCGCTAGCTTCGCTCCGGGGCTCAAGAAAAGGAAACTAGCCAAGTGCTAACCCAAGCCATATCCAAGAAAAACTCAAAAATCAAGAAAAAACGGTTTACTTAAAAAAACCAAAACCGACGGGATTTGAACCGGGTCGTCGAAGTAAATGCCAACCGTGCAGACCCCTAGACCACCTGCTGACTTACAACCAAGTGGTTGGCGACCGGTCGTACTTCGAGTGCATGTACCTCGCCACGAAAGAAGCAAAAAGTGAAAGCATCAGCAGCAAAATGGATAGCAGCAGCAAAGCGAAAGCAAATAGCCAAGCGGCAAAGGAGAAAAGAAGAGAACAACAACGCAGAAATAGCGATCCTAGGCAGGAACAAGTACACGTAAGTGCCCAAATACACAAAACACACACAAATATAAACACTACACTAATTTCTAAAGCTAACTTTGAACTAGTCAAACAAATGGCCAAACAAAATATAAAAGACGAACAATTCGAGAAATTACAGACGTACGTACGTAAACTCGAAACGCATAATCAAAATTTAATGGACGAAAACGACCAACTTACGGGAAAAGTAGTTCAACTTAAATTAGGCGTAGGTAGACAAAGCTAACAAAACAATACAAAACATACAAACAAACCAAGACAAATACCAAGACGTATTAATGGACACACTGACGGAAATAAAACAAAATGAGACAAATACAAACACACACTCTCACGCAAATCAACCAACCCCCACGGAGGAAGAAATGGACACGATTTCTGACTCCGAACAGCCACCGTCTAATAAAAACGACGAATATGGCCACACATGAGTCAATCAACAAGCATCTGGGAGTAGACCCCTCAACCACCCGCCCCCCTTCCCCCCAGGCTCAGAGCCCCCAAAGACACCTAAAAATTCCGAAGTGGTACCAATAATTATTCGATGTCCAGAACACTGGGTGAGAATTCGTCAAGATTTGACGTATTCGAAAATAGCTTTCGGAGACGTACAAAAATCCAGGCTGGGGATCCAAATCACCCCCGCCACCTCAAGTGATCACAGAAGGATCACCACCTACCTTTCGAATAAAAAGTACCCATATCATTCATATTTCCTACCGGAAGATAGGAAACTAAACATCGCCAAGGGCTACTCCCCCCAAGAAATGTTCTGGGTCAAAACCGGATCAAGGAGAAACATCTCAACAGAGATGTTAAAAGTTCTAGTCCCGCAAACAGACATCAACATCCTCAATGAAACCCGGATCAACTACATGCCAGTAGTAGTCGAGGTTCAGAGAGGCAGCAAGCACCGTGTGCACAATCAGTGCCACAGGTGCCAAGAATTAGGTCACTCAGTCACGAATTGCCACGTAGTCCCAGTATGCCATAAATGCGCTGGCAACCATCACTACAGGGACTGCAAAAAGCCCATGCATACCCCGCCAAAGTGTTGCAACTGTGGAGGGGAACACCCGACAAGCTACTCAACTTGCCCGAAAAACCCCAACAACAAACAAAAACGACCCATCACACAAACACGACCAGTGAACACGAACATCAGTTACGCCCAAGTGGCAAAACCAATCACTCAAAACACCACACAAAACTCAAGCACTAACAAAAACACTAAAAATGACACTAACGCTAAAAACACAAACACACAACATAACCTGAAACTACCCATAACGCAACTCATTGCTTCTTTCTTAAAACAAAGAGCATTCGTCACCCAAATAAACTCTGAACTATCAACCACAAGACACATGGAAGCGGGAGTCCCCCAGGGCTCCCCGCTATCCCCAACACTATACTCGCTATTCACAGCGGATGTACCCAGACACCCACACGTACAACTCTCAATATATGCAGATGACATCTGCATATATTCGACACTCAAAAACACAGCAAGACTCAAAATACATGTACATCAACACCTAAATTCCATAGACGACTGGGCAGGAACTTGGAACATCAAAATTATTAACGATAAAATACAGTCAATGCGCTTTACCAATAAACGTGGATTACCTGCAAATTTAAACCTAGGAAACACCGAGATAAGGTGGAACAAAACTCTCAAATATCTAGGGATAACCGTAGACAGCAAACTTTCATTTAATCAACACATTCAAAACATAAATAACATAGGCATTGCAGCAAAGCAAGCCTTCTATCCTTTAATTAACAGAAATAGTTCAATGTCAATTAAAAACAAATTACTACTCTACAACCAGGTTATCAAGCCCAAAGTCCTCTACGGAGCTATTACATACATACACACAAGCAAAACAAACAAGAAAAAACTACCTACAAATTTTCCAAAACAAAACCCTAAGACAAATCACAAATGCACCATGGTACATTCGCAACACTAACATACACGCCGACCTAAAAGTCGAAACAATTCACGAACACCTAACAAACAGACATGTTAGATTCTTGGAACAAGGACACAATTACACAAATCCACTAATAACATCACTTTTTGACGGGGAAGACCGGCCAAGAAGGGTAAGGCTCAAAAGCCTACGAGAACCACCGTAAGAGGGCCACAATAAACACACAAAAAACACATAAAAAAAAATTATACAAAAATCATAAAAAATAAAATAAAAAAAAAATAAAATAAAAATAAAATAAAAATAAAAAACCACCAAAAATAATACTAACACTTACTAACCCATAAAAAACTGTAGCTACATACTACAGAAAAAACCCAAAAATAACTAACCCACTAACACACACTCGAGAACATCATATCACAAACACAACATCCTACCTAGAATCATCAAAAACAACAGGAGGCCAACACGCCAATGAAAGATGATGTAAGAGTCACTAGCATCAATGGAAGATGGTGCAAATGGTACAAACAACTGGTTGACTCGTCTCTAGCGAGCAGCGGTTATAAACCATAATGGGCGGGACATGGTTTGTTTACTATTAGATGGTTTGTTTACTATTTTAGAACTTCTAATATTTCACTCACGCATGGCCCTTCGCTCGCTACGGGGGCTCAAGAAAAATAAACTAACCCAAGGCGTACCCAAAATTAATAATAAAAAAATTTTACACACTTAAAAAAAAATCTTGCCACTGGCGGGAATCGAACCCGCAGCGTCGTGTGGAAACACAGCATCAAACGAATGGACCACTAGAGCCGTTACAGGTAACTCGCTGGATCGTCAAGACATTCAAACCATAGATAATATATAAAAAAAAATTCAAACAAACCCTCCAAATAGTAAACAATTCAAGCCCCGCCCACACAACTGTCATTATGGTTTGTAACCGCGGCTCGCTAGAGGCGAATAACTGGTTGCATCACGAACACGAAGACATGAAAGTCAACGGACCGGATCAGGGTGCCGGGATGTAAACAAACAAAAGCTACCTCTAGACTCTAATCACGAGTGTCTCGCGAGAGCTTTACTTTGGCTGCCGTCAAAGTCGAATGTTACAAATGCGGATACAGACATCAATTCATTCAAAGAAGGGATTCTTTGTGAATGTATTCGCGGAAACACATGCAAGCTGCTGTATATATATTACAATAAGTAATATTTCAGTTTTCGCATGGCCCTCCGCTCGCTGCCGCTCGCTACGGGGGCTCAAGAAAAGGAAACTAACCAGGTGCTAAGCCAAACGTAACCCAAGACATACCCTAAATCAAAAAAAAACTGTTTGCTAACCAAAACTAACTCAAGACATACCCAAAATCAAGAAAAAAACTGTTTAGAAACTTAACCGTAAAAAAATAAAAAAAGCAACGGGGTTTGAACCCGCGCCGCCGCCGATAGCCACAGAATTGAGACCTAACCATCTAAACCTCTAGACCACGACGGACGGCTCATGCTGCAAATTGATTGCATCGCGAAGACATCGAATTAAATTGCTCGAGTCAACGCCACCTACACTAGATGGCGTTGGAGACGCTTTTACCTTGACGGCAGCCAAAGTAAAGCCACGGCATAATAAACAATCGGCAGGGCTCACTCGCCGTTAATCGCATTGCAATATTAGAGTACGAAAATTTGACCTTGGCGACGCCATTCGGGGGTTCTTAGTCAGGGCCGGATTAAGGCGTATCGACATTTTCCGATAAAATAAACTATTAATAGACAGGGTCGTATTAAAACAAAAAAAGTGATAATTTACACAAAGTATATTTAAATTAACTTATAAGAACAGTATTAGGAAAATAAACTTTATTAATTTCGTCAAATAATTAGCTTATTTTTATTAATGGTCTTAAAGTTTCTATTAATATTTTTCAATGTATAATATATACGTAGCCTCAAATATAACTTAATAACATATAATGTTGGGAAAGGGGGACATGGAGTGTCAAATGTTATATCGGAATTAATTAAATCTACAAAATGTTTGCAAATTCCGGATTTAGTTATAAATAATTCAAAATGTTTTTGAAATACTATTTCAATTTGTATTACTAAATATACAAAACTGCTATTTGGCATTTTTTAATTGCCAAAAAGTCTTAATTTGCATTTTTGTATGCTTTTCTGTTTTAATATTTTTAGTAATAAGCTGTCATAGTAATGATATCTAATGTCATATCACCCCTTTTCATCGTTTCAATAAAAATTATGTAACTTAATGTTTTCCTTAAATGCTCAATTTAACTGCCTTTTTCTATAATATTTTAAATAGAACACGCCATATTTTATGTTACTAAATTGAAGGGCAGTGCATAAGCATAACCTTTCAAAAAATGCGTTACAATATTAAAATGGTTAGATTTGAAAGCTTGTCATTGATAACATCGCAAAGCGACCACATTACATTTTGTAAAAAAATTATGTGCCTCACCTTTATAAGCACACAACTGAAGCGAAACTTCTGAAAGATATGTTAGGAATTGAATATGTGTTTTAAATTTATATATTTTTTAAATATTCATTTTGCTTTGGGGTAAAAATTAAATGAACCTGTTTATTTTTACTATTTTTCAATTTTATTAAAAATAAAGGTTTTGATTTTTTACTTACCACAGAAAATAAAATAAAATATTTTTATAGAATATAAAAAATTCAAAAGTAACTTAAACATTTAAATATCATGTGAAAAACGATAAAAAAAATAAAAGTCGTATTTAAAAAAAGAAAGTTGATGATGACCCCTTGAAGACGAAACGTCGGATTCCATACTGGATATCATCATTGGATAGAGCGAGAAAAATGGCAATGCAAAAGTGCAATCAAATTTGAAATTCGTCTTGAAATAAGCTCATGAAAAAAAATAAAATGATTTTTCAATATTTCGGTTTTTTTCCGGATATCTCCGGAAATACTCTGAATTTTAAAACTTTCTAAATGGCATATTGCTAGGCACCTAAATGCGCAATTTTGCCTTAATTTGACAGACACTACATCTCTTACGGTTTTCGAGTTCCCCATACATAGACTCGAATTCGAGCCACCCTGTACACAAATTCACTACTGAAATACCCCTCGTATTAAAGTCTATAAATATTAGTTATTGACCCTAAACTCTTGGTACATTTTCCTTTTTAAACTGACCGTCCTAAATCTAAATAAGTAGGTATTGACCCTTAAATAGTATTTTTAAATTGTATCCCACCTAATAGGATCTCTGGGAAACCGAACAAAGCTTTTATTGCAGTTTATTCGTTTGTTCCTATAGTTTTTTGCTGCACAACTTTGCCCAGGCATAGTGAAAACACGTCAAAGTTAATAAATTACACTAGAAAATAACTGCTATATCATAAAATCTAGAAAATTAATCTACGATTCTCAAGAAAACTGACAGAAACTACATAATACACATCGCCATTGAATTATAATCTCACATCACAATCAAAAAACAAAATATATATTGGCACACGCTACTGATTCCTAGCTGCCGTAACTATTTCTTTTTATTGTAACAAACGACGACAATGGTTTGATTGAGAGGTTGGACCCCCAAATGGCGGCGTGCGCGAGGATATGCGCGTAGCGTTATCGAGAAGGCGAGTGAGCCTGCAGATTGTTTATTATGCTGCGCCGTGGTAAAGCTCTCGCGAGACACTCATCTGCAAGACAACCTGCAATTCTCTTGCAGCAAGACGTTGCAAGAGCAAGACGATAGTTGCAACGTTTCTTGCACTTTGGTTTTACATGTCGCAATTCTCTTGCAATTGCGACTTGCTACCAACCTTTGAAATCAAATCCAAAACATAACCGAATTTTTAATCCAGAAGGCGTAGGCCATCAAACATCAAATTTGATTCATTTTATTTATACATAAAAAGTAACAATCAAATATCAAATAAACAAACATCCATCAACTGTCAAGCGCCTCTAGTGACTTTATCGGGTCTTGACGAGACTGATATTACTAGAATTTCCCCCAGACTTGCACTTTATTTTTATTTATTTATTAAACAATCATGCACACAAATTTACAAATTTTTACAATCGTCACAATAATTATGGTGGATAACATCCAGACAACAATTCAAATGTCAGCTTAAACTAGGTTAAAATATATTACATTTTCAATTTTTAAGCAGTTAAACATAATGTCACACCTCCAAATCAAAGCAAATCAAAATCACTCCCAACCAAAGACATTTAACCTGAAGAGACGGGACAAATGGTTCTTTGTTTTCCCCCAACATTGAGGCACATTCTATGGTCGATAGATGTAGCGTTGCCAAATTTTAAGTTTACCAGTTACTGTACATACTTTTTTCATATTAAATTATAACACTAAATACTTATTTTCCCCATTTTTGATTCATCAAAAACCGGTTCTGAAGTTCTTACATGTCAAACTGGCAATGCCGCTTCCCTTGGTTCCGCCTTGTTTTACCCCCAAAATATTTATAGTATGCACATAGTAAAGTAACTGCACCAATAGATTGAGAGCATTGGAGGTCGACGACCGACGGCTCTTCCCCATTCGAAGTATACTAACTTGGTAACGTTTCAAAACCAGTGAAGGCACTGCTGTAAATATGTTTATCTACTTTAATTATATTATATACCTACCTAATACGGGTACTTATTAATACAATAGCTTTATAGAAATACCCTAACAATTTACTGGTTTAGCAAATCTAAATAAACCAATTACAATTGCCAATACTCTAGATTTAATCTTTTTTTCTAGATATACCAGTTTATTTAGGAGATTTTTTTCAGTGATAGTAGCATTTATAATGAAATGAAAATATATTTTTAATAGGTATTTAATAGAAGAAAATAGTTATTAAGCTACTTTTTGAATATGTCATTAACCAGATATTTGTCATATTTATATGTTTTTAAATAAAATTTATATGCTTCAGTTCCTTTTTATTTGTCTCAAAAATAATGATAAGCAATTTATTTTTAGGCTAGCAGTGGTATGATTTAATTTTTCGTTTAACCATTGAGAGCAGAAAAACCCTATGTGTCACAAAAACGTTTAAATCGGGATAAAATTGCGTATTTTTGGTATCTCATAAATTTTGTTCAGTTCATGATTAATGTCTAGCTAATTTATTCAGTTTGGAGATATTTTGATGTTATCGGCAACGCAGCATAGGACCGGCCTGCGCGCCTTGATTGCGTCCGGCGATTGTATCGCGAGTTGCTTGCGAGTCGTTGCAAAATTAACACGATAATATATGTTCTCGTACAAGAAATAAAGGTTGTTTTTTCTCAAGTGCAAGCAGTGTTGTTTCTCTACTCTTCCCGAAGGTTCAAGTTCGAGCAGTAACAATAGAGGAGCTGACGACTATTGAACATAAAATTGGTCCTTCGTAGCCCGATGATAATTAATTGAACAAATAACAAAGGAAACATCACCGCCATGATCGCTGCAGTCCGTCTTCCCGCTCGCTGTTAAGTTGGAGTTCACGTACGCAAGACCAAGATCGGCCAAGCGCTCGACTCGACAGCAACGTTATTCGAGGTCAGGTATCTATAAATCCATCCTTTTTTATTCCCATTTATTTACATGCCCTTTTTGTTTCCGTCTCTTTTACCACTTGGTTTGATATGCATGTTTATATAGTTTCATTATATCTTTAAAAGAATAACAGTTTGGTGAATATTTCGTGCATTTTGCGAGTGGCATGTAAATAAACTCGGACTTTTTCTCGATAAATTTTGATCAATATAAGGCATCATTTGGGTTGTTATAATTTATCAAAACCGCCTAATTGCTGTATTCTCGTATAAATATTTGTTTGCTGTATTCTCGTATAAATATTTGTTTGCTTAATTCTCGTATAAATATTTGTTTGCTGTATTCTAGTATCAATATTTGTTATTTTACCTAGCGCGAAAATACTCGGAAAGTCAAAATGCCAGACAAGGCAAATGAGGAGAAAAGGCTGATAGCTCGTCGCGGCCAAATTAAGGCTGAACTTACGCGATTTCAAACTTATTTAGACAAATATAGTCCCGGAAAATACTCGCTTATAGAAATCGAGACCCGCTATGAAGCAACGAAAGATATTTTAACCGAATTTAAAATGATACAGGGTGAGCTCGAGGATGTGTTACTCGCGATTGGTACTTTAGATCACGATAAAGCCAGCGAGGCACGCGAAGATTTTCAAAAAAAATATTTTAAGGCCATGTCCATTGCGAAAGATTTGATTTTCCAACTTTCACCACTGATTAATCCACCCACGCAAGTTGTTCCTAGCGTCGTGGTTCCACAATTGCAACTTAATACAAAGTTGCAAGCCATCAAAATACCCGAATTTTCAGGCCAATATTCAGAATGGCAGAGGTTCAGGGACACATTTACAGCTTTGGTGCACAATAACAGTTCGTTACAAAATATTGAGAAATTTTATCACCTTCAATCTTGCTTGAAGGGTGAGGCCGCGCAAGTCATTGCATCCCTACCCCTCTCCGATGTTAATTACATCACCGCGTTTAATTTATTAACAGAAAGATTTGATAATCAAAAGGCCATAATTAATGCACATCTAAAAGAAATTTTCGATTTACCGGCCTTACATAAAGAATCACATGTCACGTTACGTAATTTTCTCGATACATTTTTAAAAAATTTACGCGCTTTGGAAAGCTTAGGCGAACCTATCGATAGTTCTAGCACTATTTTAATATATCTTTTGAACTCGAAGCTAGATTTTCCTACAAAACGCGAGTGGGAGAACTTTAGCAAAGATATTATAAAGCCTAAACTCGACGATTTTTCTAAATTTTTAACACAAAGATGTCAAGTTTTAGAGGCCTTAAATACTAAATCAACTGCAAACCCTGGATATCGTCAAAAACAAAGTTTTCAATCTTTTGAACAATCAGGTCCTATTTGCCCTTCTTGTAATAGTAAACATTTTATTTATGTATGTCCAAAATTCAAATCTTCGCCAGTGGCGTCTCGTTTTGAGGAGGTAAAACGGTTATCTCTTTGCACAAATTGTCTGCGAAAGGGGCATAGAAATTCGGATTGTAGGTCGTCAGGTTGCAGAATTTGCAATGGGCGACATTCTACCCTTTTCCATCAACCAGAGTCGTCTCCTTTAAAAAATGATACGAAACCTAATAATAATAATGTTCTTCCAAAATCCGGTTCTCAAACAAATGTTAATATTGCGCAGATACCTCTTCCGCCGAATGATGATAGTATAAATAGTGTACTCGATAATATCCAAGATGTGTCACCGCCAAACGAAGTTCAAAATTGCACAGTATTGTCACATTACTCTCAGAAGGTCTCAGAACCGTTTGTTTTATTATCAACTGCACTCGTTCACGTTTTTGACGTAAATAATGCTCCAGTATCATGCCGTGTTTTACTTGACAGCGGCTCACAGTCTAATTTTATTTCTAGAGATATGGTAACACGACTAAGGTTAAATACGCGAAAAATAAATATGCCAGTTTCAGGTATCAATCAAATTAAAACAACAATCAACGAACAAGTTAATATAACGATTTCATCAATTCGCTCTTTATACCAGTCAAAAATTTCGTGCTTAGTTATTGACAAAATAAGCGATTTTACTCCACAGGTATCATTTGATATATCGAATTTAAAGTTACCCGAACTTCCTCTCGCTGATCCCGATTTTAACATCGCGTCAAGCGTTGACATACTTATCGGTTCTTCACTATTCTACAATTTGCTTAGTGAAGGTCAGATCAAGTTAGGTAAAGGGTTACCTATACTACAGAATAGCGTTCTCGGCTGGGTAGTAGCGGGTCCTATACCCATTAATCAGCGACTGTCAAAATGCTTTTTCTTAAATTCACATACTAACGACGATGATTGTAATTTAAACGCCCAAATAGAAAAATTTTGGAAAATCGAGGAAGTTCCTCAGATTCCGGAAAAGTCTTGGACTTCTGAAGAACGAGAATGCGAACAACATTTTGTAAATACTTTTTCTAGAAATGAACAGGGCCGGTTTGTTCTCAAACTGCCATTAAAAGGTAATTTTTCGAATCTTGGTGATTCAGAAACTCGCGCGTTAAATCGATTGTATTCAAATGAACAAAAATTGTCAAAAAATGAAAATTTAAAAATTCAATATTGCGATTTTATGCGCGAATATGAAAGCTTCGATCATATGAGACAAATCTCCCGAGACCAAAAGTCATTGACCCCGATCTATTATTTACCCCATCACAGTGTAATTAAACTAGATAGCGTTACAACGAAGGTTAGAGTTGTGTTTGATGCTAGCGCCAAAAGTTCCTCAAATTTGTCATTAAATGATGTTTTAATGGATGGTCCTACTTTACAGAATGATCTATTTTCTATTTTATTAAGGTTTAGAAAACACAAGGTAGTGTTCGTTGGTGACTTGACCAAAATGTATAGGCAAATATTAATACATCCCGAGCATCAAGACTTGCAGAGAATTGTTTGGCGAGATAATCCCCAAGATGAGGTAAAATATTATAATTTACAAACGTTAACTTATGGCGAAAAACCCGCTTCGTTTTTAGCCACTCGCTGTCTTAAACAAATTGCGAGCGAAAATATCGACAAATACCCCACTGAATGTGACGTAATTAATAAAGACATGTATATGGATGACGTATTAACAGGTGCTTCGGATAGCGTAGCATTAACTAAAATTCGCGAAAACGTATCTAAGATTTTGTTAAAATACGGGTTTGAAATACGGAAATTCCAATCGAACGACATCGACTTTTTAAATAATATATCTTCTAATTCAGATACGCCATATATGATCACTGATGACTCATCTACCAAAACGTTAGGCGTATGTTGGATCCCTTCCTTAGATGTTTTTCGGTATAAGGGTCAAGAGCCGGTTTTTAACCCCGGTAACGCGACAAAAAGGACGATACTTTCCTTCATCGCTAAAATATTCGATCCTCTCTCACTTTTGGGTCCCATTTTAATACGCGCAAAACTTCTAATGCAAAATTTATGGCAACTTCAATTAGAATGGGATGAATCAGTTACTGCGGATGTCTACGCGCAGTGGTTTAATTTTCAAACCGACATATCCGGAATTCAATCTTTAACAATACCTAGACGCATCTTAGTGACTAAAGGGGGATTCATAAACTTGACGGTGAGTATTCCGTTTGCCGATGGGATTGACGTTTACCGACTGCCGGTCGTAGCCACAAAAATTACCTTTCATAAACTTGCCGTTGTGTCGTGCGTCGTCCGTCAAAAACATAAACAAATTTAACCTATAAATTTAGCCTAATTGTTGTTGTTAATAACCTTAAATTGTATTAGAATGGACAACTATGATGGCCAGAAGTATTTATTAGGTGCAGTAAGGCTTATTTTATGTTCGTATGCAGCCATTAAAATGCGTCAAAACAAACACGACAAAACGAGACCAAAACGCAGGTCCTTAATATCACGTGACAGATTAAAACGCATTTGATTGGCCCATAAAACATTCTACGACCGTTGCTACGACCGTCGGCCGGAAAAAGATAAAATTGGTTTATGTTCAACGGCACCACCGGCGGCCGGTAGAGATAACGGCAAATATGAATGGTCTTATGCATTTCAATGTTTTTAATTTAGAACGGTCACCGCAAACGGCACCGGCAGTCGGAACGTCAAGTTTATGAATCGGCCTTAACCCTCGTAATATACAGTTTCATGCATTTTCGGACTCAAGCGAAAAGTCATATGGATGCGCGATATATTTACGCTCCATCGACGACCAAGGTCACATAGAATGTCATTTACTTTGTGCCAAGTCCCGCGTAGCTCCGTTAAAGTCAATTTCTCTCCCCCGTTTAGAGCTCTGTGGAGCACTACTAATGTCACGCCTCGTATCGAAATGTTTGTCGATTTTAGACTTACCAATTGATGAAATATTTCTCTGGACAGATTCTACTATAGTTCTCTCGTGGATAGCAGGCCAACCTCGAATGTGGAAAACTTTTGTTAGTAACCGAATATCGGAGATACAAACACTAACGTCTGTAAAAAATTGGAATTACATAGCTTCGTCTGTTAACCCCGCGGACATCATTTCTCGTGGTTGTACTCTACAAGATTTAAAAAATTCTAATTTGTGGTGGCACGGGCCTAAATTTCTTCAAAAGGCTTTAAAGTACTGGCCAGCAGAGAGTAATATTTCTAATTTTGCGCGAAACTCTGATAAAGTACCCGAATTTAAACCCCAAACCGTGACTTTTCTTAATTTTGATAATGAACCACTTGATATTTTTGAAAAATACTCGAATTATAATAAGTTAATTCGTGTGTTCGGTTATTGCTTAAGATTTGCTAATAATGTGAAGCTAAGTAAAGAAAGGCGAGAATATTATAAATTTTTGTCCCCATCTGAGATAAATAATAGCATAGAAATACTTGCTAAAATAGTTCAACGGACCGCATTTTCCTCGGATTTGAGATCACTCCAAGACTCTGGTTCGGTGAATTCTAAAAGTAATTTAAAATCGTTATCTCCCCTTCTTGAGAATGGCTTGATTCGAGTCGGCGGTAGGCTCGAAAATGCTAAGATTTCTTATAGTGCAAAACACCCGATTATCCTCCCTCATTCACACCCGTTTACGCGCCTAATTATTGAAAACGAGCATGCACGCAGCTTGCATGCTGGTGCTCAAACTACCCTTTCTTTTATACGGCAAATGTTTTGGCCCTTAAATGGTAAGAATTCTGTTAAAAATTGCATACGAAAGTGCGTACCGTGTTTTAAGTCAAAGCCTAAGAGTTTAACTGCCAAAATGGGCCAATTACCGGCGTCGCGAGTGATTCCCACTTCCCCATTTCTGACGTCCTCAGTTGACTTCGCAGGACCGTATGAGTTGAGAGATGGGAAATTAAAAAACCGCAAAATCATAAAATCTTACATTTGCGTATTTGTATGCATGTCCACAAAGGCTGTGCATCTAGAGCTCATCTCTGACCTGACCAGTGACGGGTTTTTTGAATGTTTTAAAAAGGTTTGTTTCTAGGCGTGGTCTTTGTACAGATTTATATTGCGATAACGCTACAAATTTTATAGGCGCAAAAAACGAGCTGTTAGCTATCCATAATTTGACCAGTCCTGATAATGTACGAAATTATTTTACTGATAATCAAATTAAATTTCATTTTATACCGCCTCGGTCACCTAATTTTGGGGGCCTTTGGGAGGCTGCCGTTAAATCTACGAAATATCACCTAAAACGCATTTTAAATCAAAAACATTTGACATATGAAGAGTGAAGAGTTTAATTCCATATTAACTCAAGTGGAAGCAGTCCTTAACTCACGCCCTATTACTCCCCTGTCCAACGATCCCTTCGATCTAGAAGCCCTGACACCAGGACACCTTCTTATTGGCCGTGTTTTGACTGCTGTCCCACAAAGGAATTTAACTGATTCAAAACCTAATTACATCAAAAGATATAATCTGACTCAGCAGATCTTCCAGCATTTCTGTTCCAGATGGGTCAAGGAATACTTGCATTCACTCCAACAACGCACAAAATGGCAGTCTGGTAATCCACCACTTAATGTTGGAACTATGGTGCTGATGAAAGAAGAAAATTTACCACCTCTATATTGGCCACTCGGCAGGATCGTCGAAACTCATCCTGGTGCTGATTCTATAGTGCGTGTGGTGAGTGTGCTGACCAAGAATGGTATTTTTAAACGTGCGATTAGTAAAATATGTGTTCTACCTATAAGTGATGACTATTAACCCGATTATGACTATCAACCCAATTGCGACTTTTTCCTCGATTTTGACTATTTTAACTGAATTATGATTTTCACCTGATTATTAGGCTTTTGATATTGTCCTTTCTTTCTTGTTGAAAGCCGAACCTTTCAAGGGCGGCGGAATGTTCAGTTCATGATTAATGTCTAGCTAATTTATTCAGTTTGGAGATATTTTGATGTTATCGGCAACGCAGCATAGGACCGGCCTGCGCGCCTTGATTGCGTCCGGCGATTGTATCGCGAGTTGCTTGCGAGTCGTTGCAAAATTAACACGATAATATATGTTCTCGTACAAGAAATAAAGGTTGTTTTTTCTCAAGTGCAAGCAGTGTTGTTTCTCTACTCTTCCCGAAGGTTCAAGTTCGAGCAGTAACAATAGAGGAGCTGACGACTATTGAACAAATTTCGTGTTCAAATTTGAAATTATTCAGGAAATAAATTTTCGGAAATTTTATTTCATTATTAGCTGCTAAATAGTATATTACACAATGGCCATTCATTGCAAATGTAAGTTGAATATACTTTTTTCTACGACTGCCCTGAAAATAGACAAAAACGCACTAACAACTGCTCTTGAAAACTGGACATTTCAAACATCGTGTGAAAAGTATAGTTTGCACACGGCGTGTGCAAAGTATACTTTTCACACGCTTATTCGGGTATTTAGATTAAAGGGCTTCGTTTCCGTTTTAGAGCTTCGCCCTCAAAGGTCCCATTACCAGATCTCTAAAAAAGGGGGCCCAATTATAGGGCTTCACCCCCCGGGAGCCCCTTTTTGCAAAACTGTAGAAAATGGAACTCTTATACCAGGGGCCCCCTTTTAAGACTTGGGGCCCCATTTTAGAACTTCGCCCCCGGGGGCTCCATTGCTAAATCTGTAAAAAATAGGACTCCCGTATCATACG
Source organism: Pissodes strobi (assembly GCA_016904865.1). Classification (NCBI taxonomy): domain Eukaryota; kingdom Metazoa; phylum Arthropoda; class Insecta; order Coleoptera; family Curculionidae; genus Pissodes; species Pissodes strobi. The sequence goes on along the minus strand of MU185615.1, from coordinate 12,513 downwards.
CCCCATTCTAGGGTTTCGCCCCCGAGGCCCCATTGTAGGGCTTCGCCCTCGGAGCCTCTTTTTCAAAATATTTGAAAAATAGGGACCCCACTCCGGTGGCCCCATTTTAGGACTGTGTCCCTAGTTATAGTTAAGCGAGAATCTCTTACTCACGTAGCTTCTTTCATTAGGAATAAAATTTTCTGATAAATCAATAATAAAAATGTTTTCCATATAACATGTAATTTTCTACCACACTCCCAGTGGGGCACCCTGTATGTAGTAGTCGTAGAAAAAGTATAGTGTGCTACACGTGCTGAAAAGACTTTTTACACTCATGAGACTTTATGACACTCGCTTACGGCTCGTGTCACCAAACTGTCTCATTCGTGTGAAAAGTCTTATTTTCAGCACTTGTTGCACAATATACTATTTCTATTTTGGTATCATAAAGAAGTCTTTTCGATACGCAAAGTAGTGTCGAAAAGAAGCTCTTTTCGACACTATTTTTGATGACTGGTTGCTATGATATTGACAAAATTGTGCAATGTCAAAGCTCACTAGCAAAAATTTCAACACCGTTTTGAATGGGATTCCTAATAATACAGACGTCAAAAGTGACAAGACGGCCGTCCAACTTTTGATCGCGACTTGAATAAATTAATGTTTTTCATTAAAAAACGTGCAAAATAGCACTCTTCGCCCAGTTTTGTTTGGTTTCAAATGGACGTTTTAAAGCCTGAATTTGTGCGACGCGACGCGACGTGTAGCTTTTTTGTATTTCGTGAGTGATTTCCTATAAATATTTTTTATAAACTTTATATCAAAGTAACGATGGTCTTGCGGTGTGAGGTATGCAAAATCTCCAGCTATTATCATCCGAACCTGAGTTTCCACAAGTAAGTAAAAGTAAATGAAACACAGTAGTACAGTGGGCACCATTTTGTGATGTGATTAATTAATATTTTATAATACTTACCTATGTATGTGATATTAATGGATAATCTGATATGTTTGCAGTCATTTACCACCCTCTATTAAATAATTTTTGAAGTGAATACTAGTGCTGGCAAAAACCGTGAAAAGTTAAAACCGGTTAGTCGGTTTTCTTAAAAACCGGTTCCGGATAAAACCGGGTATTCGAATAATAGTGAAAACCGGGTATCCGGATAACCGGTTAATCGGATAGCCGGTTAATCGGATAACCGGTTAATCGGTTAATACACAGTCATAATAGGCTAATCATAATTTATAATTTGTTCTTAGGCATATTTCCATTAGTTCAGTTTCCCTGCCGATTAGGGCACAATCATTAAATTCTAGTGAACCAAATTTATTCCAGTTTTTGGTCGTTATTGAAATAAACCCCAAGGTAATAATTAAATTAAAAATATTGTTTATTACAAATTACAATCGATATAAATTCTGAGCAGAAAAAATATTACAATTTTTTTAAAACTTAAATATATATAAAGGTATTCTATTAAAGGTAGATATTATTTTTCAATCGCCCTCTAAAAGCATTTCCAAATATAATCACCGTCCAGTAGGTATGTGGTATGTTACGATTCCAAATACCCAGTTTTTACTTTACTTTCTATCTTTTTTACCATTACTTGAGAACCCGGTGGCCCAGTGCCATGTAATTAGATAACCGAATAATCGATTAATCGGTTAACTGAGAAACCGGTTATTCGGTTAATCGGTTAAACGAGAAATCGGGTAATCGGTTAACCGAGTATCCGATTAACCGGTTTCGGTTTTTTGAAAAACCGCGGATAATCCGAAACCGGTTAACCGACTATCCGAAAAACCGTCTTCGGTTGCCAGCACTAGTGAATACTTCTTTGGTTTCATGGCAGTGGTTTTGCAAGGACACGGAAAAATTTCGTGACACAGCAAAATAACTATTTTGTGTTAACTAACCTTCAGAACCCATATCTAACCCAAACTAACTCAATCTAACCCACACACTATAAATAAAACATAAATATATTTTTTATTACGCATGCATCATAATCAACGATTATCGCACGCTGCAGCGTGCTTAAAATGATGTTTATGATGCGCCTACTTTTTTAAAGGTTGCTAGAGAAACATTTAATCATGTCAAATGTGGCAGATTAATATATTCGTCAATATATCCCTTAAGTTTAATATTTAAAACATTTTTGAGATTATGATGCATTCGTAATAAAAAATAGCGTATGATATACGTGTATAAGAGGCCTATAAATCCCTTGCGACTTACAAAACATTCCGCTGCGCGTCGTGTTTTGAAATATGTCGCGCGTGCTTTAAAGGCCCTCTCCTCTTATACACTTATATCATAATATACTATTAAATAATGCACCCGAATAAATACCATCATTTCAAATTAAACGTATTTACTTTATTGAAATTACTATTATGATGGACTCACATTTTCAAAGTCTACGTCTATGAACTGTCCTTGCTTTCGTTCAGGCGGGGGCGGGCAATACTACATTTAGTAGTGGGGACGACGTTTGACAAAAGTTTGTACACGATACATAAAAATATAAGGAGGCGGGACAATCGTTTTATTGATATTTTTGCAAGATTTCGGATTTTTATGAATGAGTTGTCGGGTCTCTTTAGGTTAAATGTTTTTGCTCCCAACATCCCTGACCAAAAACTCCCTATAATGATAAAATACTTGGCCCAACAGATACTTCTTAACTACACACTTAAATCTTTGGGTTGTTAGTTCCCTTACAGAGGCAGGCAGCTTATTATAAAAGACAGGAGCAAAATAGAGTGTTGCATTCCTTGATGTTGTTAGTCTTAGAAAATCAATCCTGACATTGTTGCGGTGCCTAGTATCATGTTGGTGTGTTTCACCTAGAGCCTCAAAGTTATGCAGATTATGATGCATGTACAAGGTGTCCCATTTTCGATGATATTACGGGGTATCTCACTTACGAGTAAAGATAGAGAGTTGCGGTTTCCGCAATACTGTGCTACTTTTTTGTGAAAAGAACGATGGTATAAACAAAATTTTCATAGCCCGCTTCGTTTCTGAGATACAGGGCAAAAATGAAAATAATGCATTTTGGGACCCCCCTCGTATCTCCATTATCCTTTAACATATCGCAAATCTAAAAAATTGCTCTTATACAGTTTTTGACGTAGAATCCAGTGGCGTGATCAGATTTTTGCTGTGAGCTGTCAATTTTCAGCTATAAATCAAACTTATGTTTTTTTAAATGGAACACCCTGTATATTTTTCTTTCGTTTGATTGGATATGTTATAAGCTTTATAAAAATATATAATACATTATATGTATTTCAAATAATAAGCCTAAAATTCATAATTTCACAAAATGTGTCTCGATATGACACTCTTGTATTTTTTTAATGTAACATCCTGTATATTTTTCTTTCGTTTGAATGGAAATTTTATAAGCTTTATAAAAATATATAATACATGATATGTATTTTAAATAATAAGCCTAACATCCATAATTTCACAAAATGTGTCTCTATACGACACTCTTGATGAGTATAGTATAAACATTGTCTTTTAAACAACGGTATAAGTATTAGCAGGCAGAGACTATTGAGAACAATGGAATGGTAATTTTTTATTGGCAAGACCTTTCAGTGGCAAAATTTATATTTTCTGTGTAATATTGTATTTTTACGATGGCTCAAAATGAAAATTATCAATATTTTGAAAAATATGACATGTTAGTCTGCTTTATACAGAGCAATGAAAACTTCCGTGAAGCTTCTCAGCTATATTTCAATAAGTTTGTTTGAATATTTATTTACCTTTTGACTTATTTGGGTTTATTTTTTTAAGTATCATTTTAATTTATAGATATTCCGAAAGAAGGCATCCTGATCTTTTAATGTTTTCCGGAATAAAAAAAAAATTGGTAGAACAAGGAACGTTGCCTCCGCCCTTACCGCGATTTTCCTTATTATACGTTTTTGGTAGGGGCCGGATAAACGTTCCATGTTCTCTTTATTCCGGAAAACATTAAATGACCAGGTTGTCTTCTTTCAGAATATCCATAAATTTAAATGATACTTAAATAAAAAATAAACCCAAATAAGTCAAAAGGTAAATAAATATTCAAACAAACATATTGAATAATAGTTGAGAAGCTTCACGGGAGTTTTCATTGCTCTGTATAAAACAGACTAACATGTCATATTTTTCAAAATATTCATAATTTTCGTTTTCAACCATCGTAAAAAATACAATATTACACAGAAAATATAAATTTTGCCACTGACAGGTCTTGCCAATAAAAAAATGATCATTCCATTGCTCTGATAATCTCTGCCTACTAATACTTATGACGTTGTTTAAAAGATAAAAGCTTTTAATATTTACAATCAACACTGCACTTCCTGGTAACACTCGATTTATAAACAATATTAACCAAAGATATGTGTGTTGTATATGTCGCTGAATTCTAACAAATTTTAATAATATCCATGTATTGTCCCGTTTACCTAAATGTATTTCCGTTTATAATTATATCTATTATGGACATAGGTCTAGAATTTTAAAACGCCCTGAAGAAGCTAATATATTTGGCGAAACGTCGGCTTTTTAACAAAATGTAGACTTTTATTTCGTCGTTCCCTAAACCCAACAAAATCCAATTTGCTGCAAAAATTGTATTGGAACGTAAAACTCAATTTCAATCTTAAAAGATAATGCTTATACTATACTCATCAAGAGTGTCGTATAGAGATACATTTTGTGAAATTATGAATTTTAGGCTTATTATTTAAAATACATATCATGTAATATATTTTTGAAAAGCTTATAAAATTTCCATTCAAACGAAACAAAAATATACAGGGTGTTCCATTTAAAAAAACATAAGTTTGATTTATAGCTAAAAATTGACAGCTCACAGCAAAAATCTGACTACGCCACTGGGTTCTACGTAAAAAAGTGTATAAGAGCAAGTTTTTAGCTTTGCGATATGTTAAAGGATAACGGAGATTCGAGGGGGGTCCCAAAATGCATTATTTTCAATTTCGCCCTGTATCTCAGAAACGAAGCGGGCTATGAAAATTTTGTTTATACCATCGTTCTTTTCACAAAAAAGTAGCATAGTATTGCGAAAACCGCAACTCTCTATCTTTACTCGTAAGTGAGATACCCCGTAATATCATCGAAAATGGGACACCCTGTACAGTAGGCATTCATAAATGTATTGTGATGGGACGGTCAAAATTCGGAAATCACGATAAAACTGCCTAGGGTCCTCGCGGTATCCGATATGAGCCAGAACTCTCACTGCCCTCCGCTGTAGGCCAAAAACTCTTGAGGCATGAGCCGAATGTCCCCACGCCAACATAGCATAGCAAATAACCGAATGGACCAGAGCATGGTACGCCATTAGAGTGACCCTCAGGTTGGCAGTTCTACACAGATTTCTAAGTACGTATATTCCAGCCGTAATCCTCTTGGAGATATGATTTACGTGGCACTCAAAAGTAAGTTTGGGGTCAAGCATGACTCCGAGAAACTTTATCTGAGTAGGATTACTGATTCCCTCATCTCGTCTTAACCCTGCGTTACTCGCGCGGGGTGTTCTGAACACCCCACGCCTACAAATATATCAATAACTTTTAAATAAAAACGGTCAGGATGCCCCACCCCTGTCTACCTGCATGAATTTACTCCCACTAGCATGTCGTACTAGCAGGCCAGTGTGCGTTTGATCGTTTCAGAGCTAGAACCTGCTTGGGGTGACGCTGACACCCCGCGAGTAATTGTGTAATATTTTTTACCTGAGAAACTTAGATTAAGGTAAGCCAATTACTATATTTTTTATACATTTTATGGGTAATTACTTGTATTATTTACATATTATGGTATTTCTTGTATACCTAAATAGAAAATTTCTTTTCCGGAAACATTGACCCTTGGACAAGGGGACAAGATCGTCTAATTCGGATATTTGAAAAAGTAGAAACGGACGATGAGCCGGCATCGGAAGATGAAATAAACAATATCGAAAGGGAGTCAGAAACAGAGCCCAATGCAGAAGTTTTCAACCATGAGTTTGAGAGCGATCAAGAGACAACAACAAATGCAAAACTATTAGTAAAAATGCAAGAAAAATATGTGCTTAAAACATATGAATTATGTGTGCAATTCTTGCTTGTAAAGCCTTTAACTATGTCCCGTATGATTTTTCTTTTGTGTTAATAATAGTTTTAAGTGAGTTTTTGTTTAAAGTTTGTATTTACTGTATTTTACATTCGGCCTTAACTGTACCACTATTTTGTTAAGAAGAAATAGGTTCTAAATAAAATATTTATAAAAAAATAAATAAATAACTTTGTTTACGAGCGAGATTGTCTTCCAATTATCAAAATATAGCACTATAGTAGCAAAAAGCTATAATAGCTAAAATATAATTTTTCGCTAACTTATAGCGATTTTTATTTTGGGGTGTTTATGACACCCCGCGAGTACTGGTGGCATACAAAGTAGGCGCGAGTAACGAAGGGTTAAGGTAAAAGTTATATTTTCAGTTTTGGATTTATTGAGAGAAAGCCTGTTGTCAAGAAACCAGTCACCCACACTCTCAGCACAGTCACCAACCTCCTCACACAAAGCGCTGAACTCGCCATTAACCACCAAGAAGCTCGTGTCATCAGCATACAATGTCACCTCACTGTGCTGCAGCGCAGAATTTATATCATTTATATATATTATGAAGAGCAGAGGTCCGAGTATGGAGCCTTGAGGGACCCCATGTCTCATCACCCTACTCTCCGAGCTCACTCCATCAACAGTTGTTTTTTGTCGCCTATCTGCGAGATAGCTCTGTATGAGACCGCAAGCACACCGGGTAACACCATAATGCCTCAGTTTGGCCAGAAGGATTTCATGCGTGACACAGTCGAAGGCCTTGGAGAGGTCGCAAAAGGTGGCTCCCACAAATTTGCCCTCCTCAAAGATCTCGACTATGGCCTCGCAAAGTTTATTAACTGCCATCACCGTGGACTTTCCCCCTCGAAAACCAAACTGGTCTGCAGACAGGAGATTGTTCGTTTCAAAGTACTCACATAGTTGGTTTTTAAGAAGCAACTCCGAAATTTTTGACATTACAGGAATAAGTGAAATTGGTCTATAGTTATTCAAAGAGGTGCGATCACCACTTTTAAAGATTGGTATGGTCCTACTAATTTTGAAAGCATGAGGATATGTGATATGTGCACTCATTAATGCAGGCGTTAAACAACTTCGTAAGAGGAGCGATCAAAACATCCTTCATGGATTTAACAAGGATAATATTAAGTTCATAAATATCTTGACTATGTTTATTCTTCAACCGATCTATTGCATTTCTAACGTCAATGTAGGTAACCTGTCTGAAAGGAAAAGTAAGGTTAGGATCCACAGTACTAGCATTATTTAGGTAAATATCAAACGTAACATCTGGCCGCGCAAGAGAAGCAACCAACTTGTCCGCAATGTCAGCAAAGAAGTCATTAAACTCATTTGGTTCAATATCTGGGACAACTGATTCAGATCTATTTCTGCTAGCATTGATACAGATACAGCTCCTTTAAGGTAGAAATACCAGCTGAACGTAAAAATGAACTGCTGGATAAGAACTTCTGGCCCATAGGTGTAATTGTCAATCATTTTTTAAATCTGAGGAAGCTAATGCCTTAATTGGGAAAAACACAGTGAAACCTGTACACGAGCAAAAACTGTCAGTGTTGCATATTAACATAAGATCCCTAAGAAACAAAGTAAATGAACTCGAAGCATCCTTAGTAGACAAAAATATAGATATAGTCTGTGTTAGTGAACATTTCTTGTCTGACTCTGAAATAAACGTATTACACCTAAATGGTTATACAATGGTGGCCCACTATTCCAGGAGTCAATTCACCGGTGGGGGCACTGTAATATTTCTTAAGGACAAACTTAATCTAAGTGTAAATAAAGTTCACATAGACTCCAATATTGAAAAGTGTATTGAATGTTCTGGTATTTTTATTGATGATTTTAATTTATATGTTTTAGCCATATACCACTCACCATCTGGTCACTTTGACACCTTCTTAAAAACTATGGAGGGCATCCTGAGTAATCTAGTGGTTAATAAATCTGTCATAATAGCTGGTGACTTTAATGTTCACTTTCATACAAATTGCCCGGAGGCAACTAAAGTGGATGACCTTATGGGTAGTTTTAATCTACAAAAAACAATATACGAAGCCACAAGAGAGAACTCATGTCTTGATAATATTTTCGTAAGTAACAATATACTAATATCCTCGGCCAGTAACCTTGACTTAGCGATCTCGGATCATAGGGCTCAGCTTGTGTCACTTTCTGTTGTGATTTCCAGGCCAGGTTTTACTTTGAGTAGTAGGACTTGTAGGCCGATAACCCAGGTTGGCATGGGTCGTTTCTTCGCCATGGTTGCTGAGCAGTCTTGGTCGTTCGTCTCGGATGATGATATTAGTGTGAATGACAGGTTTTCAATGTTTATGCGCATACTTGAGGATGCTTTTTTAACATCATTTCCTGAAAAAACTTACTCTGTACGCTCTGACCAAGCAAATAACATCTCGTGGTTTACTGACGAATTAAGAGTAATGAGGGAACATCTTAGTTTTCCTAGAGACTTAACATGTCAATATAAAAATAACTTGGGCTTTAAAAAACAGTTTAATGAATATAAAAAAATCTACAGAGAGGCTACTCGTAGGGCAAAGATTGACTTCAATGACAACTTGATAAGTTCCTCAAACAACCCCATTAAATCCATGTGGCAGATCATTAATAAAAGCATTAATAAGTACAAAGCTCCAATGCCTTCTGGTCCTCTGACACCGGATGACTTTAATTCATATTTCTTGAATGTTGCGCATAACCTCATTGAAGATATGCCAAACTCTGATCGTGAGCCATTGGCATACTTCTCGGATTATAATATTTTGCCTCCTGAGTCTGGAATGTTTGAATTCACTGAGGTAACTTTTAATGGAGTGAGGGATATTATTAATGACTTAAAGAATGGAAACAGTTCTGATAGGTTTGGTCTCAAGGTCAAATTAATTAAAAGCATAAAAAATCTTATTTTACTTCCATTGACCAAGCTCATGAACTTATGTCTCATGAAGGGTATCCTTCCGGATATATTAAAGGGAGCAGTTGTAATTCCAGTCTTTAAAAAAGATGATCCTGACATGCCGGAGAACTACCGCCCCATCTCCTTACTTCCAACTATCTCCAAAATTCTGGAGAAATGTATCTCCCGGCAACTTGTTAATCATTTCGAGTCCAACAACTATTTCAGTTCCTCCCAGTTTGGTTTCAGAAGAGGGAGGAGTACAGTGCAGGCCATAGAGGCATTGGTTGGTGACATTTTGAATAGTTTTCATTGTCAGGAATACAACACTGTGGTATCGTGTGACCTTAGTAAGGCCTTCGACTGTGTCGATCACGGTGTCCTTCTTCAGAAGCTCTCTGAATACCATATCTCTGCAGGGAGTATCGCATTGATAAGATCATATCTTGAGGGAAGACTGCAGACTGTCAGGGTTGGTGGTGTGGAGTCGGCGGAGGGTGCAATAACTATCGGGGTGCCTCAGGGTTCCATCCTGGGGCCTATATTATTTCTTATATACATAAATGACTTACCATCTATTGGATCCAATGCTAAATTTGTACTATTTGCCGATGACACATTATTTTCCCTATCTGCAGACTCCCTTGCTCAATCTTTGGAGGGCTCCTTGGGCGAACGGTCGAGGGCTGAACAATGGTTTAATACTAATAAACTTTTACTCAATAATGACAAAACCAACGAGTTGACATTTACTATGAGGCATCTCGATGATGGAGATACAGACAATCCCAATGTGACATTTCTTGGAGTCAAGCTTGATCGCAGGCTGCAATGGGGCAGTCATATAGATTCCTTGGCTGGTAAGCTCTGTAGCTCGTTGTACCTCTTGCGTTGCCTGAGTGACTGTGTCTCACAGAATGTGTTACGAACGGCATATTTCGCCAACTTTCATTCCCGTTTATCCTATGGCATCTTGATTTGGGGCCATGCACCTGGCGCTCGACGTGTGTTTGGGCTTCAGAGAAAGGCTGTGCGTGTGGTCGCTGGGTTGCGTTTTAGGGATGATTGCAGGGACGCGTTCAGACAGCTGGGAATACTCTCAATGCCATCCTTGTTCGTTTTGGAATGCCTCCTTTGTGTGAAAAAAAAAATTACCTAGTTTTGAGGCCCATAGGGACATCCACAATTACGGTAGAAGAAATAATAACAATCTTGTTCCGCCATATTGGAGAATAGAAAGGTGTCGGAGCGGTCCGGGATATTGGGGGATAAAGTTTTTTAATGTGTTGCCAGATGATTTTAAGGAATTGCCATTTGATGCATTTAAAAATAAGATTAAATCTTTTCTTTTAGATAAGGTGTTGTACAACACTGACGAATATTTTAACTGTGTCTTTGTGTGACTTTTAATTTGTAAGTGTAAATTTTATTTTATTATTGTTAATTGTAAACTTGATAGACTCGACTATTTTATATGACGTATGTAAATCTTCGGATCATACCACAAATAAATTTGATTTGATTTGATTTGATTTGATAACATCGCAAGATGCTTTAGCAATGTTATCTGCATTTATAATGTAATTTGATGTTGCGGACTTCTTTGCCTCCGCAATTGCCTTCCTATAGACACCCCTCAATGCCCTCAGTTCACTGCGCAGCAGCGGACAGCGAGACTCCCAGCACATATCATTGAGCACTCTAATCTCCTCCCTCATCACCCGAAGCTGTGGGGTAAACCACTGTATTCCACCCGCTAAGGATTTCCCCAAACGCCGCTGAACCTCAGGGAATGCAACACCCCTCAAAGCTAAAAACTTATCGAGAAACTGATTACACTTATCCTCTACAGAAATATCACAGTTTAAGAACACCCAGCTTTCATTTTCAAGCATATTGTAAAAGAGTAATTTGCCTCTATCGGTTATGGGACGATACATATTTGTTTTTTGTTTGTGTGGTCTGTCCAGCAAAAAGTTGACCCTCCAAAGAAACTCTATAGCAGAGTGATCCGACACTTGCAGATATATCGAGCAGAAGCGATAAGTTGCAAGTGCAAGAGACTTGCGACTTTGGATCAGCTGGGTCTCAACTGCGCATGCCTTCGGGCAATATCCCTTGGCTCTTGCACAAACTCTTGCAGCATGTAAAACGGCCTTAATCCACCGACCTCCATTCCTTAATCCGACCGGTGACCACGACGACATCACATCAATGAATTACAGAAAGCGCCTAATACTCATTGTCGTTTCAACTTTGAAACGTCAATATGGGTCAATGCTAATACTGAATGTTTTTGTAAAATTGTAAACAAAAATAAAAATAGTGATTTCGATAAGAATGATAGACAAGATTATAATAATATATTACAGAAATATTTAAAAAATACGATTTCCGTTGTGCACTAAACATAGCACGTAGCACCATGGTGATATTAAAATCAATTTGTAATTTACTTCAATTCAAGATAAATGTTTTTAAAAGAAAGTATTCACAAAAATCATCCCATCATGATTTAATTTTTAACTATTTACAAGGAAGATACGAAGGTGTAGCAGTTTTAGGTAAGGTGAAACTTTTTCACATTGAAATTTTGAATGAAATGAAATATGCTTGCCATTAGTATTACAATTATTTCATATTTGGTTGAAGTGAAGGTAGAGTTTAATTATATACCTAGTAGACAATGATTAAATTAAAGATTTTCATATTACATACACCCATTAATAAACTGGATTTATAGATTGACATAACAGAAGCATAATTAAACATTCAAATTTAAGTCAGGCAATTTAATTTATAGATCAACATAACATAAGACACAACATAAGCTTGACATAAGAAGTTCACCAAGTTTTAACTTCTTATGCTATAATGCTATATGCCTATGTTGGACCAATGAAAACACAGAATTTTAATTGTATTTACCTTTTGAGAGAATGACATAATATGCGATGTTCAATAAAGTTTGGTGTTTTGGCTTTAGATAGATTTAAAAAAAAGTATATGTATATATCTAATACATATAATGCTAAGATTAAGATCTCAAAACTGTCTTAAAGTACAGGCAATTTCGTTCACATAATATACAGATAAACTTAGAATAGTCCTATATTTACATTGAGATCTAAAAATTCGTTAAAATTATAGAAGCTATTTCTTAGCAGAAAGTTTCTGACTTTTGAGCCATAACCCGGAGTGGCAAGACTTTTAATTTCGGCAGGCAGTTTGTTATAAAATAGAGGTGCATAATACTTAAACGAGAATCGAGTTCTTTGGAGCCTCAGAAACCCAATTCTTATCCCACCACCCTGCCTTGTGTCATGACTATGATAGGCGTTATTCAGGATATATTGTTGCTGGTTTTTGTGTGCATAAATAAGACATTCATATATATACCTAGATGGAATTGTTAAGATTCTTAGGTCGCGAAAAGTTA
>MU185614.1:80874-105268 GCA_016904865.1 Pissodes strobi | reverse complement strand
GATCTAAAGTTCTTCAATCAAGAGATCCAAGTTTCATATCAAAATTACAAGTGCTTGGCCTAAGAAAAAACTTTTTTGGTTGAAAACTTCTGGCCCTTTATCTAAAATAACACGGGTTTGGCTCAAAAGAAAAAGTTCTTCAAACAAGACATTTTGGTTCTTGTGCCAATTACACCTTTGCTTATCGGTCTTGATCTAAGCCTTTATTGACTTTGAATGAATAGAATAAGCGTTTTTCTGGAGTAATTTTATTCAATTTATGGCAAGAGAATTATGGTTTCATATCAAGAGAGGTCGCTCTTGGACCTATTCAAAAGCGCGAAGCATTTGGTTGAAATTCATACGCATTTGAGGCAAAGGATCCTTTTTTTCAGTGAGACAATGTGACCAAAATATAGGAAGAACATACAGAAACTTCAATGGACACTTGGCGATTCAGTTGTTGCTGTCCTTATACTTTTTTTCAAATCACCCCACAAGTAAAAATCAAGTGGCATGAGCTCGGGTGATCTAGCAGGCAAATTCCACGGTTCCGAACGTCTAAGGCAACGATCGTCGAACATTTCGAACTCTGTTGTCACTGTCCCAGTGCAATGGGCCGCTGCCCTTATCCAGTTGAAACCAACAGGTACGATAATCTTCTAATGGCAGATTTTCCAAAAACTTTTTCACCACTGACCTCAGAATTTGAAGGTATTTCTCAGAATTTAACGGTCCATCGTAAATGAGAAATTTTATTTTGTTGTATTTAAGAAGGCAAAAAGCGTTAAAACTTGCTGAAATTCTATTTCCTTGACAACTAATATCTATGACAATTATTTAAAATATTTATTAAAAAACGCTTGATATAAATAACCTTTAAAATCACGCCAACCCTGGTTTTCAACCGCTTTATTGATAATTGTGGTCAAGTCAGACGGTCTGACTTAGTATTTAGATTCATAAGATGTATTGCAAATTCTCTGCAGCATGCAATTTATTTCTTTCAACTTGGGATTCAGCCTTATGTTTAAAATATCGAAAATTCACGCTGAATAAAAATAGTTACCTATGACAATTATTTAAACTATTCAATAAAAAACGCTTGATATAAATAACCATTAAAATCACGCCAATCCTGGTTTTTAGTCTCTTTATTGGTAATTCACTGTCATGACCTATTTATGCAAATGTTCCGCCTTTGATATAGTTTGGCACTTATTTGCAGATGTTGAAATACTCGTCTTGAAATGATTTATCTGACATAAATATTATTCGCAACACCCCCTCCTTAACAAAGCAACTATGTCCAAAAACCATTTAAAAGGGATTTCGGGGAAAATTAGAGACAATTTTTTTTTATCTTCTGCCACTTTCGGTAATTAGCTGGAATATATATAAATCAACTCCTCGGAGCAGTTTTTGAGATGCAAAGCCGTTTATGGTTCCGAAGCCGAAGAATAATTCTTGAAAAATGCTGAATACATTAAACAATCATTAATATTAATTCATATTTATTAATCAGGGATTCTTTCAAAAGAGCCATGAAAATACATATGGAAGCAATGATAAACATAATATCTACACCGCTATGAATGACAGCAAAGTAGATTGAACGAGTTGTTTCTTAATAATTGTCGAGTTAAATATGGAGAAGCGTTGCCCATCAGTCTTTCTCAAATATCCTTCGGTTTTAGATATTTTAGTTTTGTTCAGACAATATAAATTTAAACCAAACTAAACAAAACTAAGCTAGTTTCAAGAGAAACACTAAAAAAATCTTACTACCTCTAGGTTTTGTAGAAAACTCTGGTGGCCATATATGCAGAAAACACCACCAATAAATCCGCCACACCAATACATAACCTATCTACAAGTGTCCAGTTTGGATTAGTTAGGCAACGAGGTATTTAGTTTTAGAAACATTTTATTAAAGTAAAATTATTAAATTAGAAAGTGTACCCTGCAATGAACTTCTCACCAATTTGTTGTAGCCTGATGGAAGAGCGTTAGATAATGCGCTTTGGATATGTAAAGATTTTTTAAAAATACTCCTGTCTATCTGAGTCTTGGAACGTAATAAAGGTTTGATATTTTTGTATGTACAGGGTAGTTTGAAGGGTTGTCTGATGAATTATGGCAGAGAAATGATATACTACTGGTTTTAACGTTTTTTCTAATTGACATTTTGTAAGACATGCAGACAAAGGGATAAAACTAAAATGAAGGCATTTGAAAAAACGATAAGAAACGGATCAATATTATGGGACCTCTACTTCTAATTAAGTCACCAATTTTGGCTGAAACTGGTCCATTTCTTTTGAGCGGTAATTATGAGCTCCTGGCGATTTCTAGGCGGGTTATTTTTTTGATTTATAGATCTCTTAAAATAATCCCAACGTCAAATCGTCAGTCGTGGATTTCATAATGACCGCCTTTATTGCAATCCAGTATTTAAAACCAATAATAGTGAATTATAGAGATTGCTGTTTTAATTGCAATAGAAAATAAATCTGTCAATTGATGTCAGTTATATCAGTCCAAAAGGCAGTGATTTTTTTGTTGTACTTATTTTCTCAGTCGGCGCGGCGTATATCTCTTAGTTTGTTCTATTGGTGATACTAATCAAGAATTTTTGAGTCTGGCAAAAATTTTTCAATGGATTCCAAAGATGAAAAAAATGAGTCGACTTATTTTCCTGGTTGTCTTTTACATTTATTAAAGTAGATCATGAAACGAAAAGAGCAATAATCTGATATCTGAACATTTTCAGAACTGCCAAAATAAGATAAATTAAAAAAGAAATAATTTTTACACCTGCCAGGCGCATTTGACATGCTTACAAACTATTTTTTTTTTACTTAACTTTAGTATACCCTTACTACTAAAACCATATCGAAATCATTTATTTGTCATTGTATCGTCTGACGCCTTTTTTTGCGCCTCAACGATATAGAAAATATTGCTCAGAATTACTAACTGAACAATTAATTCTATCGATGTTTGCTAACTGGGAAAATTAGTACCAAAAAAAAGTTATGTGCCTCACCTTTATAAGTACACAACTGAAATGAAACTTCTGAAAGAGATATTAGGAATTGAGTTTTTATTTTTTTTAAGCTTTTTATCCTCCACTTTTGCCCCCGGTTTGGACACTTTTTCTATTTTATTTTTTTGCTTTTTTTAATTTTTTTTCATAAAGCATTTTGTTATCGTTCGATTTTCGCCCTCCAACACCTCGTAGCTCAATTCCCTCGTCTTTTTTTCGCCGAAAACCGCGTTTCTCTAACTTTTCTTTTAAATAATTTTTTTCTTATTTCGTTTTATAATACTTTTATTAACATTCCGAACAATTTTTTACGGTTTTTAAATTTTTTTCGATCCGGGGGGGGGGGATATAATTCCCTCCCCTCCATTGACGACCCCGTAAACGGGATCATCGCTTGTCAGATTTTCGATCCGAGGCTCCGTTGCAGATATCGGCAACAAAACGGTTTTTTCCCCAAAAATCCCTCCTTAAATTCCAGTTTTCGCCCAGGATCCTCATTTTATCCCGGCTACATGTCCTGAAAATTTCAGCCCTCTAGCTATACTGGAACATGCTTCATTAAAGTGTTTCACTATGATTATGCGTTTCATTTAATTTTCATTTTTTAGGACTTACCCTTGCTAAAGGAGTTTCACCTCCAAAATTTACTACCTCCAGGACTACATTGAAAGTGACAAAAATGCCTATTTTTGATAGAAGGAGACCTATCGCTCTGTAGCAGGAGCGTCTTTCAAGGCATCAAATTGCGGATTATTTAAATATTGTACGGTTCACTGTTGATTTGACGAAATTGGTAGTTACCTCCCGTCCTAGATCCGGTCGCCGAAGAGTAAGCAATTTTAGACAAGATCGGCATATTGTTCAGAGAGCAACAATTTCAGCATACATAACTTGCGTTAATATGAAGTCGGGCGATGCCTAGGATACTTTTAAATGCTGGATTACAAGGACGTGGTCGATAAGAGTTCCACGACTAGATTTGGCATAAAAGCGTAGGAGACTGCAATGGGCTCGAGAGCATCAAAACTTGATATTACCGCAACAGCGGAATGTAACATTCACAGTCGAGACTAGAATCTCAGGGATGATAATCAGAAGAGGATTTGGAGCGAGCCAGGAACACAAAACTAGTTAAATACAGCTCTTGTAGTTGCTCCATATCAAGGAAGTACCGAAATATTTTGGAGGCATTATTTATAACGGTCGTACAGAGCTTATTCATTAATTAAGACAACAAATCGGCCCCAATTTTATCTTTATGGATGATAATGCCCGCCCCCATAAAGCCAGAATTGTCCAACATGCTCTAGATGAGAAGATATTACTCGATTGGACTGACCCCCATTATCGCCAGAGATGAATATAGTAAAACACGTCTGGGATTGTCTTAAGAGAGCCATAAGTCAAAGAAACAACCGCGGGCCGCCTAGAAACTGCCAGTAGCTCATAATTGCCGATTGAGAAGATGAACCAATTTATCCCAAGACACAATTAATAACATCATAATTGGAATGTATTGACGCGTTGGGGACTTAAGCGGTAGTCTTTGTCGTGGTTTTTGCAAACGTTTTCATTTATGTTTTATCCCTTTGCCTGAATGTTAATTTAAAAAAATGTAAATACCAGCAATATACCATTTATTTGTGATAATTCGTTGGACAACTCCTCTAATTAATTTATACAGAACTATCAAATCGTTTCCACGACTAACATAGATGGGGGCGCAAAACTTTTGACAGTGTTCTGGGAATATTTATAAATTTTTTAGTAGAGTAACTGCTTACAAAGCGTGTAAGTTGAAACTCCCAATAATATTAACTTTAAGGTCTCTTCTCTAAGCTCACAGTTGCGTATAGCCACGGGAAGATAGCTGTTTTACATTTTAAATACCCATTAAATACGAAATGCTTTAGAGGGCTATTTTTCTTTCAAGGCAAAACTAATTATCCATTAAAAGGAAAAGTATTGAGAAGCAAATACTTAAAAATACTTACTTTCCTTCTTGTACAAACTCTGGCTACGCCATCGCAGATGAAGGTTATCGTTAATTTGTCGTTGAACCTGACGATATAGGGATGGAATATTGTCAACTAACATAAAATCATAGAGTACAAAGTTTGAATTTAACCATGAAACTCAATTATAAATTGTTATTAATTAAAGTATGAACTGTTATGATTAACCTTGTTGACAATTCAACACAATGCTCGAATTAGAGGTCAAAGTTTGGTATAAAAAGCTGTGCAGCAGCCCATACCGGCAGACTTTGATCTCCAGTGCGAACTACCGAAAGGGAGAAGCCCCTCGGGTAGATCAAAGCTCTCACTTTAAAAAAGACCTATCAGTGCGAACTACCGAAAGGGAAAAGCCACTCTGAGCAGGCAACCTTAAAAGTGAATCAGTGAAATTTAATAACGCCATAAGGCAAAAGTGCTGCTTAATTTAATGACATATAAAAAGTAAACTACGTAACTAATACTTTCATCTAGATTAAGTAACCTATCCGCCCTTCAGGCCAGCTCTCCCTCTCTCTCTCTATCCGCCCGTCAGCATATGTGACACGTGGTGGAGGCTGCCGTTTTAATCCCCGTACATAGGACACAGGGCCAAGAACTCGCCGAGGAGATATGCTTTTTCCAGATAGACCCCTGATCCAGCTAAAAATAACATTTTGCATCAATCCAAGCCGTCTATATTTTTTATAGCCGTGGTGACCCACGAGATTGTTTTCTGCACCAGTTTTCTTTGAGATTTTTTGGCAATCATAAAAAGTTGCCTTCTTGACATTTTGGTGGAGTAAGAGTCATTGTCGTCTAATTATTTAAATCCGTTCCCGAATGACAGATAAAAAACACTATCTACGTTCTAAGAGTCAATCCGACACGCCAGCTAAGGAGCCCACCCTACCTCACAGCAGTACAACCATCTTCGAAGCATCAAAGAAATTAAGAAGATTGCCACCGACATCCCCAATAATAAATTTAGAACAAGTTAAGATAATCTCATTTCTCGATAAACCATTAGTGGAACCACCTAGTGAAAAGTCGCAAATATACCAAGAAACCCAAGCATCACACAGCAGCACGGAGGCTAGAGAAGTCATCAGTGAAGAAAGCGAACAAGACGAAGCACAAGATATCCAAACAGTACGTCACAACATGGCAAACACAACAATCACAGACGCTTTGGCTACTGCAAAGAAAGCAGCAATACCACAGTTTATTAGCCCACCTACATTCCATCCTTGCAGATGCAAAGCCAATGATTTTATAAAGTCCTACGAAAGAACGGCAATAGCAAACGGATGGGATGATGCATTAAAAATTGGATATTTTGAAACATTTTCGGACGGAGCAGCAAATCTATGGTTCGAGGAATACAAGGCAGCAAACCAAAATAATGGATGGGTGGAATTGCAAGCAGACTTCATCAGTGAATTCGAAGACATAAATTATCAGACAGC
Organism: Pissodes strobi; assembly: GCA_016904865.1. Classification (NCBI taxonomy): domain Eukaryota; kingdom Metazoa; phylum Arthropoda; class Insecta; order Coleoptera; family Curculionidae; genus Pissodes; species Pissodes strobi. The sequence goes on along the minus strand of MU185614.1, from coordinate 98,777 downwards.
CCGTAAAAAGAGAGTGGAGGAAAGGAAGCAGTTACAGAATGGATGCTAACGGGCGGATAGCGAGAGCGAGAGCTGGCCTGAAGGGCGGATAAGTTATTTGATCTGGATGAAAGTATTAGTTACGTAATTTACTTTTTATATGTCATTAAATTAAGCAGCACTTTTGCCTTATGGCGTTATTAATTTTCACTTTTAAGGTTATCTGATCAGAGTGGCTTTTCCCTTTCGGTAGTTCGCACTGATAGGTCTTTTTTTAAAGTGAGAGGTTTGATCTACCAGAGGGCTTTTCCCTTTCGGTAGTTCGCACTGGAGATCAAAGTCTGCCGGTATGGGCTGCTGCACAGCGTTTTATACCAAACTTTGACCTCTAATTCGAGTATTGTGTTGAATTGTCAACAAAGGTTAATCATAACAGTTTATATTTTAATTAATAACAATTTACAATTGAGTTTCATGGTTAAGTTCAATCTTTCCACTGTATGATTTTATGTTAGTTGACAATATTTTCCTTGGTATTGCATTTCCTAATCTTATATTTTTGGAGGCTGAGTTATTAATAAAGCCCTTTCAAAAACCGTCTTATCCTTGACATTCCGAAACCCGGCTCGGTCGAATATATTCTCCAAATTTTTATACATTCAAGGTATAGATGCTTAAAACAGACGCTAGATAACACCTCTATACTCAATGTTGTTTCGGTTTCTCAAAAAAAGCAAACAAGCGATTTCCTTTGAGCCCCATAATTCAAAACCAATGACCGTTAGACATTAATAATCAAAATATTCCCAGACTTGCCCCAAGGCATAGGTTTCATATTTCAGACACTAATACCTAGTTAATCCTCTAACTTAGGCGCCCTGTATACAATTATTATCCGAGATGAAAATCGGACAAGTTGGGAACTCAAAACAGACATGATTGTAGCTTATTGTACAGACCAGTGGTGTAGGGTAAAAATTAAATTAGTTTCAGAACGTACTAACCAGGAGAAGGCAGTGATTTTTTTTCGTACCTATTTTTCCTATGAGTTAATTTGTTCCCTTAGTGACACAAAACAAGATTTTTTTAGTCTGGCTATAATTTTCGGATGGGTTTAAAAGATAGAAAACAAATACAAGTCCCAATCATAAATAGTTTACATTTACTAAAGTAGAACATAAAGTTTATGACAATAGCAGCCTGGCTTATCTCAAAAATAGGGAAGAAAATCTGGCTGAAATTGGGGATTCAAACATTTTTGGATCCATATCCCTTATTTTTACATGCTTGAAATTTAGCTTATAAATTGATACAATCATAAACGGTAATTAAAAATAAGTCTGACTAATTTACGAAATTGCCAAATGAGTTAGGCGACATCTTCCAAATGGGAAAATAAACAATAATAGAAAATACACGTCTGGCTGACATTTACATTCACGAAGGCCTCGCCACACTCACGATGGTGAAGGAGAAATTGATAAAGAAGAATCCATTTAATTATGATTATATTTTTTATTAGCTATTTTTCATTAACTATTGATTATTATTTTTGATTAATTATAATTATATTTTGCATTAGCCAGATTTTTGTACGTGCATATCTTAAAGTACGATGTATAATAAAAACTTTTTTATGACCTTCATCAAAATGTCCATCAATAAATATATTTCAACCCCATATGGTGTGTTTGTTTTTTCTGTATTTAATTGATTAACGCTCTCATGAAAAAAACATGTATGACACCAATCACTTGTATAATCGAACGTGCCAAATTTAAGGCGTCCGACGAACATTAATCGAGTCTGGCAAGGCTTTGAGAGTGTTTCACATTAGCCAGATTGTATTTAAAGCTGTTATTATAATACGGACCATCATTTGATACATTTTCATAACTGCGAAAATGAGGAACATTTATTTCATAATTATTTTTCAGTTTTTCACCTGCCAGATATTACCCGTACTCACAGACAGACTATTTATTTTTTTTACTTAACTTCAGTATACCTCTTACTACTAGAACTATTTTTATCCCTGGAAAAAGGGCAGCTTATTTGTAGGTTCTAACGCATTTTCCGCCTCAACCCATCGGAAAATCGCTCCTATACATATATGAATTTTGCTTAGAATTAATAGCCGAATAATTCTATCGATATTCATGAATTCCCTGCCTCCTGGACCATACAATCAGCCCCGTCTCCAGGGGTGAGGCGGCGAGGCAGCCGCCTCGGGCGGCCGTTTTTTAGGGGCGGCCGTTTTTATTTTTTCTATAAAGTTTTAATGTGATTGTATGTAACAGGTAAACACTCTCGCAATTAATACGTAAAACGCTTCATTCATACTATAAGCAGCTCATCGCGCGTTGTATGCAATAATAACCAACGCCTTAAATAATTAAACCCCACTATATAACATAACGGTCTATTCGCAATGGTACTTTAAATTCGCAGTGAATGAAAAATCGCATAAACAGTCGCAACTGCTAACGAAAAATCGCGACTTAGCACATCTTTAGGGACGAGCGACATCGCCCTAAAGCGACTCAGGACAATTTTTACGGAAGTGGCCGAAACGCAACCCGATTGATTGATCGATTACTGAATAGCATGTAGCACATATTTAGCGTGGAGCGAGCGCATGTTACATATACGTACTCGTGCGATTTTTTAGACCAAAACTTCGAACTCCGCGCCTTCAAATATCCCTCTCTAGAGTACCCACATCAAAATTATTTTTTTTCGAAAATTATTTTAGAATTTTTTTTTGCTTTCATTACAGAAACGGTTAGAGGGATCCACGTATATGTCACCCACGTACAAATATATTTTTTTAATCACATACAGGGTGTTAAAACCACAATTATTATTGTTCCCAAAAATCCCCTATTTTCGAAATATTTCGGTACAACAAACTCGTGCGATTTTTTGGACCAAAACTTCGAACTCCACGTCCCCAAATGCTCTAGAGGACCCACATCAACATTAATTTTTTTCAAAATTTATTTTTGAAATTTTTTTTGGCTTTCATTACAGAAACGGTTAGATGTATCCACGTACATGTCACCCAAATACAAATATATATTTTTTTAAATCACATACAGGGTGTTAAAACCACAATTTTTCCCAAAAAAAAAAATCCCCTATTTTTGAAATATTTCGGTACAACAAACTCGTGCAATTTTTTAGACCAAAACTTCGAACTCCGCGCCCCCAAATACCCCTCTCTAGAGCATTTAAAGATCCTTTACACAAATAGTGACCTATGTAAAAATCGAACTCTCCTATTGGTCGATCCATCTCGTACTACGATATGTCTGTGTGATGCAATTGGTTTCTGTCAAGAGCTCTGGTGGTGTAGAGGTTTAGATCGTTGGGTCTCACCTGGAAAACGCGAGTTCGAACCCCGTTGCTTTTTTTATTATTTTTTTAAATTATGTTTCTAAACAGCTTTTTTTTCTTGACTTTGGGTATGTCTTGGGTTAGATTGGGTTAGCACCTGGTTAGTTTCCTTTTCTCGAGCCCCCGTAGCGAGCGAAGCGAGCGGAGGGCCATGCGGATCGACCAATGGGAAAGGCCGATTTTTATATAGTGCACTATTTGTGTAAAGGATCTTATAATGCCTCTCTAGAGTATCCACATCAAAATTATTTTTTTTTGAAAATTATTTTTGATTTTTTATTTTTTTTTGCTTTCAGTACGGAAACGGTCAGAGCACGTAGCATCCACGTACAAATAAAAGTTTTTATAACACATACAGGGTGTTAAAAATAGAAATTTCCCCAAAAAATCCCCTATTTTCGAAATATTTCTTGCCAGACATGTGAACTCGTAAAATGTACTAGGTCAGAACTGGAGGATTGCGGACACGAAGATTGTCAATTGCTTTGAAAATTGTATTTCGACATCTTTCATCTTGCTCTTGTGACACTAATATCTAGCAATTATTTTGTCACATCCACCCAATCAGGAGGCAAATAATTGCCTCCTGAAGGAGGCTCGTGGAGAGCATTATGCCTCCCGCATAAATGCTTGTGCCAATAGGTCGAGGTGTGTTTGGCAGGTGGTTAGGGAGGTTAGAGAATCTTGTGGACCCCAAAATCTCGGGAGACCCTTCTGAACTGGCCAACAGGTTTAACAGGTTGGTGGTTGAGGCTGCTCCGAAACTCATCGAGAGCCAGAGTGGCATTCCCTTCTCATGCAACATCCCATTGCACAACAAATCCTGATTTTTAACCCCGACCACTCCCACAGAAATTTCTCAAATAATCTCTAAATTAAAAATCAAAAAGGACGGGACACGCTGGGTTTGATGACATATCCCCCCATTTGTTGAGACACTGTGCAGAGGAGGTGTTTGAGCCATTGTGCCACGTGATTAACAACTCATTTGCATATGGAATCTTTCCCGATAAACTCAAGCTGGCAATTGTAAAACCTATATACAAAAAAGGAGACCAGAGCCACCTTGGCAATTACAGACCAATAAGCTTGTTGTCTATATTTTCAAAGGTGTTTGAGGTGGCCATGTGCACTAGGCTTATGGGCTTCCTCTGTTCGGAAGGGCTGATAAGTGATACACAACATGGATTTCTGAGGGGCAGGTCGGTCGAAACGGCAATTTATGACTTTGTTGAAAGAATTCTGGGGGGTTTTGAGGAGGGAAGGTTGTCTCTTGGCTTGTTCTTTGACTTGTCCAAGGCATTTGACAGCCTTGACCATAGAGTTCTGGCTGATGATTTGGAGAAGTATGGGATCCGAGGACCAGCCTTAGACTGGATCTGCTCATATTTTTCAGACCGGAAACAGAGGGTCTTCATTGAGTCCAAAGGCCAGAAACACCTTTCTGAGGGGTTGCGGCTTCTCCTTGGCATTGCTCAGGGCGGAGTCCCGGGTCCTCTAATATTCATTATATATGTAAATGACTTAGCAAACGAAATTCTTGATGATGAATCACACCTGGTAAACTATGCGGACGACACGAACTTGTTGACAATTGCTTCTCAGCTTTCCGAGCTTCTCGATATCTCCTCTATTAAAAGCAACCCAGGACTGGTTCACTAGAAATAGGTTGGTTCTAAATTCCAGCAAGACTAACATTGTCTGTTTTCGCACCAAAAGGAAGAACAATGACATCCCAGATATAATCTCCCTGATAGATAATGGTCCTCACGTTTTGTCCACGCACATAAAGTTTTTGGGCATACATATGGACCAAAATTTGGACTGGGTGGTACAGGTCAACAATGTGTGTCGAAAGGTCAGTTCGGCATGCTATTCCCTAAGGATACTATCAAGATATCTTAATATTGACCACCTTAAAACGATGTACTATGCTAACATTTACTCCACTCTCAAATATGGCATCATCTTTTGGGGGGAAGCAGAGATGCCGAAAGGGCCTTTGTGGCACAAAAGCGAGCAATAAGAACACTGCTCAACTTGGGAATAAGGGATTCATGTAGGGGAAGTTTCAGGAACTTGGGTTTCTTAACGCTTGCCGGTCTGTACATATGTGAGTGTCTGCTGTTTTTCTTCAAACACAGGGAAAAGTTCACTGAGTTTGAGTCACAAACCAATATACCCACTAGGTATGTGAGACTAAATTTCCCTCCACATCGATTGACAGCTACTGAAAAAGGACCAACCTATTCCTGTATGAAGTTTTTAATGCTCTGCCTGTTTGTATTAAGCTGGACAAGAATTTTAATAGTTTTAAGAGTAGTATTAAAGATATTATATTGAGAATTGAACCCTATACAGTTCAAGAATTTCTAAATTATAGTTTTAAACAAATTGTGTTATTTTTGTACTTTTAATGTTCATTTTAACCATTTATGTATACTTCCTGTGACGCTATTATTATCAATTGTACTATATATGTTCCTCTGTGTTGTGGAATTTTTTATTAATATAGACATTTTGAATTTGAATTTGAAAAAACGTGTTTCGTGATTTCCCCCACTTCTCGATAAAAATTCGGGAAATGGGCGTGATGGGGGGTACCCACTAACGAGCCAACTCCGACTCCGCCGTGCGGAGTTTGGTCGCGGCAAAATTTTGCTCCAAGCTCCCGTCTAGCCTGACATCACGAAAAAGCACGCAATTTCCATAGCCCCCCAAAGCCCTCCCTCAAAATCGAGCCCGGCATCCCCGATTTAATTCCAGGTAGCTTCCACGTGGTACATCTACCATGACAATATAGACCCTGCAGGTCATCTCCCTATATCGGAACCTACCGGTCAAAAAACCGCGCGGCCGCCTATTTGCCGGATATGTCATTATTGACTCCTAAATTGTTCTGCTGTAAGGGGCGGCCAAATCCTGCTCGCCTCGGGCGGCCTAAAGCCTGGAGACGGGGCTGATACAATGTAATATATAGGTCAGTTGTGGGTTATATATTATATATATCGTATTAAAAAATGTATTTAAGAATCTTGTAATTTTTTGTGACAGTAGATTTACTTATCAACAGAATGGGTATCGAATGAAGTATTGAGAATAAACCTACGTCCATAAATGCCATTTGAGAGCAAATAACTAGCAGATGTAGAACAAGTGCTCAGTGTAGCTGGGGGAAGCCAAGCGTATGGACGGTGATGGTCTAAAAGCATTTCCGTACCATGAATTTATGTAATCCTGACATAGAACTTATCAGTGTACCATTCGGCAGGAACATCCGTTCACTTTCCTGCCAGTCCTTCGTGCGTACGTAGAAATCGCGGGATAGAAGATAGTGTGGGAAAATGGAAGTGGATATAAGATACTGGCTTCAGAATGTAACGAAACACAGGAGCGAAATCTGATAGACCTATGCCGTGAAAGCTCTGTTTCTATAAGAAGGAAGATGAGTTACTCGTGAAAAACAGCTGTTATATGCAACATTGCAGAAGATATTACTATGTTTCAATTTTTAAATTTCCCCACATCTTCAACAGGTTTTTCGTTATCAATCCACTACTGTTCCTGATGATACGTACTTAAAGAACACTGCCTTGCTGCTGCTTCTGTAGGAGGCAGTGACGCAATGTTAAATTTATACCTGTATGCTGATTTTCTGAACCCCAGGTGCCTGTAAATGTTTAGATCTATAAATTACTTTTTATTATAGCCGTAAAGTCTGAGGAGGAAGTATTCTCCAACTTTAGCTATAACTTCTTTGTCGATGTCCTTTTCTTTAAACACTTTTAAAACTTCGCTAAGATTAGGGTTTTTTCGCCACACATTAAGAAATTTGAGTTTGCTTTGATAGAAAAGAGATGACGTCCTGTTGCAGCCGCTGAATGCGTACAAGAATAGTATGTTTTCTGCAACAATTTTATCTGCTATACTGTTTACGGAATATATACGTTGCAAAATCTTACCTTTCGCAGGTTTAAAGAAACAGATGTTCGCTTCTGTTGATATGCCTGACAGAATGGCCAAAAGATCAATATCTTCACCAACATATAGTCAAACAAATAAGACATGCTTTTTGCTGTGTTTATTATGAGCCTATTCGCATCTTCCGTGGCTTGCTTTACCATTGTATTGGCAGCTTCATTTTTCTTCTTTAATAACACAATCAAACGAATTTTATTTTTATCGTTACTTAAAAACTTTTCTTGCGATACGGTCGGAATCATTGCCTCGTCAAACAAAACTTCTATTGAAGCATGCATTCATAATCGTTGTGATCTCTCCATGTATTTTGCACCCTGACCTTTAACATCTTCAGGATTCCATCAAATATGACGTTGGCATTAGTTTCATAATGTAATTGAACGGAAGAAACATAACTGTTGCAGATAGAAGCAAATGGGTCTCCGCGATTCCAGACCACATGATTCAATAAATATCCAACATTTGTGATAGGTATAAGGTTTCTGAAATCAACATTAATAGCACATTCTTCAAAAGCTGTATAAAGGAAAGTCTTTACGCCTTTGCGCATGTAACCTTAATTGAAAAGTGATAAAGAGAATGAAGCAAGCTCCTACGAAAAGAATTCCTCGAGTTCTTGGTCAGATTTTCTTGCAATACACATTCTTTGAAAAATCAAGAAGGGGTTTACACGGACTACTTCTTTTTCTATACGTACAGTGCCAATACAGTAATACAGCTCTAATTTAAAATGTAAATAAAAACAATTATAATTAATAATCCATATTACAGTATAAACCTGTTCATTACAATTGGGGTTCCACTAATCTAAAATACGTTGTTTTGTGACATATTTAACTGCCCAACTAATTTTTTAAAGCCTAACGCCAACTAGCCCAAACTGATTTATTTCTTAGGGCTTTAAACAATACACTTTTCTAGAAATTCTTCTGGGGTTTGGAGTTATTGCTAATATTATTTAGGATCTGCTTTTACTTGATACGAAGGAAACTTAAATTTAATATTACATTATTAAAACTTCCCAGGTTTTATTTTGTGATGGCTAAGACTATACTACATGTGCCAGGCCGACTACTTTCGTGATGGCATTATTTCGTGGTAATACTTGTACGCGATGAAAGACAAATTGATCCAAAAGAAACAAATTATAGAATATGAGAGGCACTAAAAGATTTCCAAAAAAAATCCATCGAAATTACTGTGTACGCCACTGCTAAATATTGCAATGCGGGGTCGGTCAATTGACCATTGCGATCCAGGTCTCCGTGTGATATAATATTTAATATTAGAATAATAAAGAGCAGAACCAGTCCGATTGGGTCTTAAAATTTCATGCCCCGGCTTAGAATGCTCCGTTAGTTTCTCCGATCGAAGAGGTACTCGACTCAAAAGTAAATAAACATGAGTAGTAAATGTTGCGGATTATTTAGGGTCAAGTAAACAATGAGAAGAAATATTAATATTTATGTAGTAAAGTATTTGAAATCCGCATCGTTAATCTTTTTAATAATCGTATGGTAAATTCATTGTGAAAATAAATAACGTCCAGGTAACGCGAACGATAAAGCGTGTATTTTGTTTCAAAATGGTGGCCTGTTTGCAGAATTTGAAAATGTCGCGTATATCTCCAGATAATGAAAACATTTGCATAAGCAGAAATAATGTGCAAGTCCCTAGGCAATTTAAAATTTCACTTACAAGATAGGCGAGTTCATATTCGTTCAGGTGTGTATTTAAATGGGGCAGAGGGAATTCATGTAGCAATTTCGCCCTCTCGGGGAAAAAATAAGACATTTCAGAAAGTCAGTACATGAACATTATTAGGCGTATGAATAATATATTTAAAAGCTATATATTTATGAGTAATCGATACGCAGTGCTTGAAAAAAAAAACAACAGATCACAATTATAATTTGTAGACCTTTGTGAATGGGCATAGTTATTATAGTTTAGGCTGTTTCGTGAAATTGGACTTGCTCTTGGACAAAATTTTAGGACAAATTTCAAAATTTAATCACTATTTAAATAATTATTTAGGTCCATTTTACCCTTTTATTAAATTACGGTAAGGTGTTTTTTGTTGAATTTTATGGTTTTTAATTTGAAATAGTATTGAAGATGACACCTAAAATTTGTATATCAAACTCGTACTAAAAACGCTAGATGTAAATTTATTTTTAATCAGCACAGATAAAGGGTAGATGATAAACAAGTCTCGGACGAAATCGCATTTATATTACACATAATATTTCCCTCATATGTATAAAGATTTTCGTGAGTAGTGTCTACAATTTTCGAATTTTTTTAGGGTTAATTGAACCGTAGAAACCAACAGAGCACGGCGATAATTACATTGTACGTATCCATGACATTCTATTGTGAACTCATGATGTCATATGACACAATTTATAAATAAATTAAGCAATTTAGCATTCAACCACTGGCCATGAGAAAATTACTCGGAAAATATGTAACATCCCTGGAAATAGCGAAAAATAAAAGAGCTCCGATACAGATAGGATGCCATAAAATGCATTCATAACTACGTTTACGAGTGTTTTGCAAAATTCCAGAAGTAGACTCTACAGACCCGTTTTGTCATTTTTCGGTTAGTTTGGGTTAGTCGAATTTTCTTAGTAATGCAATACAAATTTGTAAAATTTTGCCACGGCAAGCAAGTGGAAATAATCTTTGAACAAAATTTTTTTTTTCAAAATGAAGCAGAACTTGCTGACAAAAGTTCTTTATTTTTTCAAGACCAGCCAGAATAAAATATTCCAATATGCATACTTTTTGGCTGTCACGGTATAAATAATTTAATATAATTTATAATTTTCTGTCATATTGAATTTTATATATTGCAAACGCGCTTATAAAGTCGTCAGTAAAAAGTTCAATTTTCCAATTTCACATCATATCAAATTTGAAATTAATTTGTTAAATTAGTTAAAGATCTAGCAAACATGTTAAATTGGCAATCAATGTATCGTTTTTATATACATTTTATCATAGACTCCATGACTCAGAAATAATGGCAATCCAAATTAAATGAGCAATAAGGCAGATGCAGCCATGTGACAAGACAAAATATGCCATGGATTCGCACAGCTTTGGCTGGCAGGAACGTCAAACTGGTGAGAGCAGTTTGATTACGGGGAGTGACGCCCCTGCCATTCCGAGTTGCCATGGGATTTGGCCCATCAAATCTCATCGTCCTCCCCTAGGCTGGAGAACACCGAAGTACAAAGTCTGGAGCCAATCAATGACAGTTTGTGACAAGAGAGGCTGCATTGTATTGGCTGGCAGGAATGTCAAACTGGTGAGAGCAGTTTGATTACGGGGAGTGACGCCCCCGCCATTCCGAGTTGCCACGGGATGTGGCCCATCAAATCCCATCGTCCTCCTCCAGGCTGGAGAACACCAGAGTACAAAGTCTGGAGCTGATCACTGGGGAGTGATCCAACAAACCCCATTTTTACCCCTGTCAGACTAGGGACCACCAGAGGAATGAGTCTGAGGCCGATGCTTCCAGTGGAAGCGGCCCTAGGTGGTAGATGCATACGCCTACTCGCATCGTCCGGTGAAATACCACCCCACCAGAACTGGGAAGCGCTAAGTGGTTTTCCCAAATCACGTTCCGCTTCCGCGCTGGTGTTCCCGGGTTCCACAGTAGGAATATATGGACATGATGGTGCTTCCAGGATCAAAATATTCCGGAAGTAAACTCCCCGGCCATTCGGATCTCCGGGCGCTGGGTGGCCCTGAGAGCCCTTCATTCCACATTTCACAGATAGCAAAGATACCGAACCAATTTAGAATAGATTTCTGCAACATAAGAGGCCTAAATACAAACATAAATTCGGTACACCAACATATACAAGCAAATAGACCACACATACTAGCCCTTACAGAAACACAAGTATGTTCTACAACAACAACAGTGAACTACCCCTATCCTGGTTACGACTTACATACCCGATTTAGACATAAGTTCGGAATATGCCTTTTTGTACGAAGCGACCTTTCATGTCGCCGCGAGGAAACACTCGAACCCAACAACCTTGACGTCATGTGGCTCAAGTTCACCGCCAAGGGATTAACCAAGTTTATATGTTGTCTCTATCGCCCTCCGAGCGATAGAGCCTACCAAAGCTTTTTCTCAACACTGGTTACCACTTTTGACTCAATACAGGTCGATCACCGCAGTTCAGAAATAATCGTTCTGGGAGACTTCAATGCCCACAACATAAACTGGCTCAAACATCACAACAAGACCGACAACGAAGGTAAAGAAGCTGAAGCATTTGCCATCAGCTGCGGGCTTACTCAACTTGTAGACGAACCAACTCGAATCTCAGAGAGGGGCGAATTCGCCGCCCTCCTGGATCTCTTTCTAACCACCAATCCTGACCAGTACACAATTACAGTTGGTTCGCCATTAGGTACTTCCGACCACAAACTTATTACAACGGTGTGTGAATTGCCACTCATACAGAAGGACCCACCATTGCCTCGCAAAATCTGGCATTACAATTCTGCAAACTGGGACGATCTAAGGGAGTTTTACCTAGATTTTCCTTGGCTCGACGTTTGCTTTGGCACTGACGACCCGTCAGTCTGCTGCGAAGAGATCATGCAAGTAATCTCCTCAGGAATGGAAGCATACATCCCAAATTCCATCAAGTTACCATCAAAAGGAAAGCCCTGGTTCGACAGAAGATGCGAAAGAGCTGTAGGTAGGAAACAGCAAGTCTACAAGTACTGGCAGCAAAATCAGACCGCTAAAAATCGCAATTATTTTGTCGAAGCGAGAAACGAATGCAAACGTGTGATCGACAAAACTAAGAACAAATACAATCAAAGGAATAAACTTTTGCAATGTCCCAGTGGTTCCAGGAATTTCTGGTCGGTAGCAAAGGCAGTAAGTAACAACTTTACAAAAACGTCTCTCCCACCTTTGACGGACGAACGTGGCATCACGGCGACTACAGCCAAGGAAAAAGCAAACATGCTCGCTAAAATGTTTTCATCGCACTCTACCTTAGACGTCCCCCAAGGCAAGACTCTCCCCACCATATCGAACATCAACACTACCATGGCAGAAGTCAAGTTTCATCACCATGATATTCGCAAAATCCTTAAAGAACTAGATACGCAAAAGGCATCAGGACCGGACGGAATACCTGCCATCGTGCTAAAGAACTGCGCCAACGAACTAACACCCGTTTTTTCCAGGCTTTTTTATCTTTCTTACGGAAAAGGGATTTACCCATCCTCTTGGAAAGTCGCTCGAGTGCAACCTGTTCCAAAAAAAGGCAAGAAAACCACGCCCTCAAACTATCGCCCAATTGCCTTGCTTCCAATAATCTCCAAAGTCATGGAACGTGTAGTCAACCAGCAACTACTCAAGTACCTCGAGAACAACAGAATAATCAGCGATAATCAATACGGCTTTCGCAAAGAGAGATTGACAGGAGATATATTGGCTTATGTCACTCATATATGGAGTAGGGCAATTGAGAACTACGGAGAGTCTCGAGCGATTGCGTTGGATATTTCAAAGGCATTCGACAGAGTTTGGCATGACGGACTGCTCAACAAACTGCCGTCCTTCGGACTGCCTGCCTATCTCTGCACCTGGCTGGCCAGTTTCCTTAAGAACCGATCCCTACACGTTGCAGTCGATGGACACATCTCGGACACATTCACCATCAACGCGGGCGTGCCTCAGGGCGCAATACGTTCACCAACTCTATTCCTCATCTATATTAATGACCTGCTGATCGAAACGAATAATCCTGTTTACAGTTTTGCACATGACAGTACCCTTGTTTCCCACTTCAGATCAGAAAAACCTTTACCAGGGACTGAGACTCACCGCAGACAGGAGCAGATTACAGCTATTAATCAAGACCTGGAGAAAGTTCAAACTTGGGGCGACCGAAATTTGGTCCAGTTCAATGCAGCAAAGACCCAAGCAGCAAAGTTTACCAAGAGGGCCAATACAGCGAGCCCTGACATCATTATGGCAGGATCGACCATTCCTTCATCCTCGTCAAATCGATCAATCGGACTGCTGGGTGTCTCGGTCAACAGCAATATGTCATGTTAGTCTGGAATACCGCAGCCATGTGGCCGAGATGTCCCTGTTTTACAGATACTTTCACGGCAGATGTTCCCAGGATTTGGCCCGCATCACCTGTCAGACAGTCACGACAGACGGCAAGAGCGCACCAGTTCGTCGTACAACTAGAAACACCTAGAACATCGCTTTACAAGAACTCCTTTGTCTGGCGCACTGCATCACTGTGGAACTCACTTCCAGGACATCTGTTTCCCACTAATTACAACCTACAACTATTCAAGAACTGTGTCAATCAATATCTTCGCACGCACACCGCTCGTCGAGCGCCATAGGATCTCCCTTTAGTGTGTGTGCCTATACCATAAAAAAAAGAAGTTTTTGAGGATAAATACTATATTATATTGATGTAAGATCCACCTATGCATTTTTTTAATCTACGTAATATTTCCTGTATAACTGACAGCTTCAGAGTTTTCCGGCATTGTTATAGATCATAATCTCCTCGGACGCGGAACATCATATTATGATACGCTTCAAAAAATGTGTGCTTGTCGAACACACACTAGTGTGAAACTACATTTGCACAAAAGAAAAACGGAGAATAGCCTGCATGGTGTATTAGGTACGCGCGCTCCGCACGTTTGTCAACAAGCTTTAAACTAAATTATATCGAAATTCCTACCTATAGCACGTTGGTGTGAAGTTTGGTCTATCTCATTCTAGTGGCGCTCGCTTCGGGTTCGATCCCCTCAAAAGGAACTTTTATTTAATTTTTTTCTTTAGAGGACCTGCAGCTTGGGATTAATTATGATAAAAAGTATTTAATTATTTATGTTTTACACGTAACAAAAATAGCTCTAAAAATTCTTCCGCACAAAATAGAATATATATGCTACTAATAATATGGCGATAGCGATGGCTTTGTCGGTTTCGGTTCAGCTCTACGCGCTCTATAACTGCTGCATCAAACGTGATGTGACGACGATGTAGAGCGCGGGTTTGATCTATCTCTTCTTGGTCGGATATCTGGCTTTTAAAATAAGGGGCTACTCAAATTAAATAGTCTACAGACTTGCACAGTGTATTTAGGTATACGATGCATAACTGTTTCTCTCCTTCTGTCTTTATCAACGCTATATCTCCCTCTCTATTTCCGTATGCCCCACAGCTCGCGTAGGCATCCGCGTAATAGGTTCACCAGCTTATTCCCTATACATATTCTAACGCCTAAAAAAGTTTCACTTCAATAAGCTTCTGCCCGCTTAAGTTCCGATAGAATCTTATTTGATAAAGTTGTGGCGCTTTGCGTTAAACGTTTTTCGCGCCCCAGTTGATATTTGAGATTAAAATAATTTATTATTTGGTCGGTGGTTCGTGTCGTAATAATGTTTAGCAACAGAAATAGTTTCGCTAAAACTGAGGTTTTTTAAAACGTACTTTCAATGTTTGTGTGATATTGGATGTCCGCCACTACAATTTAAGGTACTTACAATGTATTTTTTTGAAGTGAGCATGAGTGTGCTAAACGAAAAAGCGACAGTAAAAAGAGATCTATACGATGTAGCCTGGATGAGAATGAGATAGAACACAGTTTATACAGTTGTTACATGTTTGTTAAGAGTAAAAAGTAAAAAGCAGTTCTTGTCCGATCACTGAAGTTAAGCAATGTCGGGCGTAGTTAGTACTTGGACGGGTGACCGCTCGGTTTAGTTTTATGAGGTTTGGGTTTTTTTTCTTTTACGTCACGTTTTATGGCAATATTCGTCAGGAATAATGCTTTATTTAGGGCAATTTAATTTGATATCAAAACATTTTTAATGCATGCTCTAAAACCACATGAATTACAAGAGTTAGTTGACCGAACAGACCTCGATCAACCGGATATCGACCAAAATTAATTAGTTGAGTCTAATGATGAAAAACTTCTTGCTGACTGTTGTCAGCAGGACGTTCTTCAATCAAAATCAAAATGATAATGAGTTTCTTCCAAGTACTTACCAACATCGAAGAAAACATGAATTCATTCCAATTCTTTCGAGCCTTTTGCATTCCAGTTTGAAAATCTAGATGTAGAAAATGATGTCCAGCAATATTTTTGATGAAATTACCATTTTTACGAACATTAGAGAAGTCTGTGTAACAGGAACCTCATTAGAAACATCTGAGGACGTAATAAAGATATTCTTAGTTGCTCTGTGATTATTGGTACCCGCGCTTTAGCACCACTGAAAATATTGTGGGCACACGACACTAGGGTACCCATTATTTCTACGAACAGGTTTGAAGATGATAACGCTATTTCTGCAGAAGAAAAGCAAAAGGATCGGTTTCGGAAAGTTCTATTGACAAATAGAGTCCAAAAAGAATGTCTTAGAATGCTTCTATATAAAACATTTTTAATGGGTGCTTCTTTCGGATCCTCTAAAGCCACACAGATTAAGTTGACCAAATATGCCTCGATCAACCGGACATCGACGAAAATGAATTAATAGAGCCTGTTGATGAAAACGGTCTCGTTTAACCGAATCCGCAGGATGTTACTGCCCCAGATGAATTGAACATAAATTCATCATCAAATGATAATGAGTCACTTCCAAGTACTTACCAACGTCAAAGAAAACATGAATTCATTCCAATTCTTTCAAGCCTCTTGCAGTTCCAGTTTGAAAATCTAGGTGCAGAAAATGATGTCCAGTAATATTTTTGATGACGACGATGACGGACATTGACGAAACTGAATTAGTGGAGCCTGTTGATGCAAAAGATCTCGCTTTACCGAATCAGCAGGATGTTATTGCCCCAGATGAATTAGGTAAACATAAATCCATCACCATGATAATAAGGCTCTTTCAAGTAGTTACCAACATCAAAGAAACATGAATTAATTTAAATTCTTTCGAGCCTCTTGCGTTCCAGTTTGAAAATCTAGATGTAGAAAATGATATCCAGTAATATTAACATAAGTTTAGAGAAGTTAGTGAACGGGAACCTCATTAGAAACATCTACGAACGTAATGAACATATTATTCTTGGTTGCTCTGTGATGCCTTACCACGACTGAAAATGTGAGCACACGACACTAGGCTACTCATTATTTCTACGAACAGGTTTGAAGATGATAACGTTATTTCTGCAGAAGAAAAACAAAATGATAGGTTTTGGTAAGTTCGTCTATTGTCAAATAGTGTCCAGAAAGCACGTCAGGAAAATACCAGAAACCAAAACATTTCCATCCACGAACAGATGACGTTTCACGGACATGCTATGATGTGGGTAAACTGAACCCAGTAGGACTTAAAATTTTTGTCCTGACTACATCCATTGGCATTTCATTAGACTTTTATATGTATTCAATTCCCGAAAAGCTAGATGTTAGAGGAAGAATGGTGCTAACACTCGCAGATACTCTTCCATTGGGTGTTGGTCCATTTATAGCCTTTTATAACATCATAAATACATCTGGGACGATAATGGCAAAGAGGCTGCCCAAAACGCAACTTTTTTAAAAGATCTTGAGCAAGACATTGCCATTGGGCAGAAGATCCAGTGATCAATTAATTAGAGAAGAAAGTAAAATAAATCTGATCCAATGCTGCAGATCTCAGAAAGTTGATAAGACATACATTGAAATAAGACAGCCAGCTATTGCAGCACAATGCAACACCACTTTTGGATGGAGCACTGAGAAAATATTCTATGCGAAATAGAACCAATAAGTGGACAATTCAAACCATCTATCACTTTTTCGATTTTTCTACTGCAGCATCAAGCCTTTAATACAAACGAGATATAGCTATACCAAATACCAAACTTTTGAAAGAAGGGTATTTAAACTATCTACGGCCATCTTTAATGTTGGACCATGCTTCTATAAACGAAGAAGCTGCGAAAAAGATGAGTGTGCAGGGCCTAGCAAAAGAAAAAATAAAAATACAACTGTTGCCAAACAAAATTTAGGGTGTGGCCTGTAAAATAATTTTGCGTTTCACTATTAAAACAAATTGTCCTTATGATTTTCACCATTAAATATTTAACTAGATACTTGTTTTACTTTGTATTCATAAATACCATAAGTACATTTTTTAACAAAAAATATAATAAACGTTTTTGGTAAAAACTTTTTTTGGTTAAAGTATACCCATTTCACACCTAAAAATAGACATTTGCTAAAAGAAAACTGCAAATGTTTTCTTGGTTCCAAGGAAGATTACCGATAAGAACTTACACTTTTACACAAAATGTTCTGCTTTGCCGGGGCCCAATTGCAATTTTCTCTGATAATTCTGATAACGCTTGTTTTGTGATATGTTGTCCATTAATAATGCAGATTGCGAAAACATTTTAACGGTTCTATGTGGGACGATGTAGGCCGTAGGGAAGAAAGGTAGCGTTATCCTTTCAAAATAATAGAATAATTCAGTTTTATTACTAGCACATCGGCAACACTGTAATGACCTAG
>MU185614.1:46428-75874 GCA_016904865.1 Pissodes strobi | reverse complement strand
TAATTCAGTTTTATTACTAGCACATCGGCAACACTGTAATGACCTAGTTATATAATGTGGCTTCCATACTTTCAAATGCAAAGTTTTATCGTTCTGTGTTCCATTGTCGATGATAAGTGTGTTTGTCCGTTAATAATTAAGGTTTTGTAAACACTTTAAATGTTTTGTGTGGAGTGGCAGGGAAGAAAAGGGAGACAAAGCCGGGCGTTAATAAGAAATGCACAGGGAAGGGAATGAAATCACGGGCATAATAATCAGCTACGAAGGGTGGTGGCATGGAGTAATTATCGTGAATACAATTGTCGAGGTGGATGGGTTTATTTTCGTTTGCCTCGTTTGTACATTTGGCCTGCGCTGGAAATATATTTCGCAGAGTTCATTAAGTTTAAAAGTTTGGAACTAAACTTTTACGGTTATTTCTTATACAGCAAACTCCGGGGATTTAGCCAAAGTTTTGTTTTTTATTTCAGTACGGTCATTTAATAAGCGAAATCAATTTGAATACTTTAGTGTCAATGATAATGACAATCAAAACTTTTCAAATGGAACATTCAACGTAAAGCTTCTTCAGAGTTTTGTAATGAACTATGAGTTTTTAATAACAAGTTTTTCGAATACGCGTAGTAATTTAAAATATAAAAACGAGCCGTATAGTCTTGTATTTTAGCATAGGAATTAAACCAAACAAAATACAAGGTACGTTTTTGATTACTCGCCTACACTACGAAATGGAGTGACATTTTTGCAGGGAAATTCATAGTTTGATAAAGATCGAATCAAATATTTAATTTCCGAACATTCGATAAATTTACTTTGTCGAAAAAATTATTTTCCAAAAGAAAATAATTAGCAACCAATTATTTTGAAAAAAACGTATAAATAATTTCAAATTTAAGACAAAAATGAAAAAATAATCGATCCCTAAATTTACAGAAATTAGATGATGGAAAAAATAATCACAAGAAAAAATTAAGTTGAAGAGTTGACAATTTTAATAAATGAAAGACTGGATTAATTTAAATTATTCAATTACAACAGAGATTTTCCACAATACCGAAACACAATTAATTAACACTCGACGCGCGTTTCGCTAACCATGTTAGCATCATCAGCACATAACTCCTATAGAGAGATCTGCAATCTCTCCAGTGGGCAATAAGCGTTTGTAATGACTGGAGACAGCGCCGTAACTACCATGGCGCCAGACGGCGCGGCCGTGCCAGGGCCCGTGCCCTAAGGGGGCCCGGAGGGCCCCCTTTTACTTTATGTAAACCTGGGGCATAAAACCCGAGAATACGCTACTTTCAGTACTTTTTTTTACCAGGACCTGAGCCCGAAACCCAAAAAAATAAATCGATCGGGCCTTCCGGGCCTCCTTACGCTATGGTTTAGTCCCGCGAGAATACGAGGTTTACTATTTTTTTAATAATTTTTATTTTTAATCTCATAAGAAAAAAGTAATTTTAATAAATGCAATCCGTTTAAATTATCTTTGTGACACAGTAAAAATTTAAAAGAATTATGAAAAAAAATTATGGCATAGTGTTTGATTAACAAGTATTTAGAAACATGTATGTTAGGGTTTATTTAGGCAAAAAATAAGTTTAGCCCATCACGGTAAAAAAAGGCCCAAAAGTTGCCTGTAAAATATTGGCAAGGCCTTAGCCCGTATGTGTGCGCGTGGTGTGTGAATTTGGCTCTTTAGAATTTTGGGGAAGTCCCGGCACGAACTCTAGTAAGGGTATAATCGCGAAGCAGAGACTGGCAGTGCCAATCTATTGTTCTCGGGGCTTAGTGCATTTGTTGTAATTATCTCATTTACAGTATATTCTTAGTCGTTATTTACGTTTTGTTGATGATGAAATATATAGTGAAGCAGAGAGGTTAAGAAATAAATATCAAAATGATATTGGTGAGGCATTTGCTCAAGAGCTTATATCTTTTCGCCAATGTTTTTCTGAAGAAATTAAATTAAATAATATATCTACGGTAAAAGAATTACTTGAATTTATATTAATAAAAAATTCATCGTCTAGTTCCAGTTTCCCCGAAGCGTTGCAATCAACGCCCGAAGTGATCACTGCTTGTTCAATTTTTTTAACAATACCTGTAACTGTTGCCTCTGCGGAACGCTCATTCTCTACGTTAAAACTAATACAAAAATATTTAAGAAATGCAATTGGCCAAGAAAGGCTTTCCGCACTTTCAATTCTATCAATTGAAACAGCACGTTCATTAGATTTAGAAAAGATAATTGACGTATTTGCAACAAAAAAGTCAATTTTTAAATTATTTTGTTGCTCATGTAAACCTAAGGTCTGAATTTTAAAATGTGTTATTTTTATTAGTACAAATTTAGTTTTGTTTTCCTGTTAATTTTTATTTTTGTTTGTTTGTATACATTTTTATTTTTGTTTTTCTGTATAAGTAAATATATATTTTGATTTTGTTTATTATATATAGTTTTTTTTATTTTAAACCCATAGTATATTCTGCATTATAGAGGGAGAGTGAGTTGGGTTGTAGAGGGAGAGGGGGCCAGATTCGAGTGTGGCGCCAGGGCCCGATGTCATGTTGTTACGGCACTGCTGGAGAAAATGGCATGTAGAGTATCACTCCAGTGAGTAACATTCTTTAAAAAGTATATAAATATTAAATCTAGAGTTTATTTGTCTATGTGATCTTAAGTCTGAACTTATCTGGGTCCTGTCGTCAAGTTTGATAGCAGTAGTCGCTTCAACCAACGGACTTCACCGACATCGTACACATTTAATTGGTTAGTCAGCACATTACTATGCACTAGCATTATTTCACTGTAATTCGCACTAAATCGATGTATGGCTTCCTTGACGGATTCCAGAGGGATGTCATACTGAATCGTTTCAATGGGAATGTAATAAGACGCGTCGACTATTATTTTGGAACCTTTACAGAATTTTCATGGTGGAGTCACGGACTAAAGAATGGACTTTGATATTAATACCTTATTGTCCAAGGATAACTTTGATTTTCAGCCACTGAACCAATATATTTTGCTAAGCTTAAGTCCTAGCTGCTTACGTTTTGGGATATATGTTTATCCAAGTGAGGCGTCGATCTTCACTCAAGAACATGTTTCTCTACGTAGGGTAAACGTCACATGTATGGGCATTAGCTTTGATGTACCATATTTTAACCATTACTCAATTAGTTTAGGTTTATTTGGAGGTTTCTTGAGGCTGATATTTGGTTAGTGTGGGATGCCAGAATAGCAATGTTGCCACTGTAGTGGTGCCTTGAGGAACGCCTGAATATATAGGATATATCTCAGTGTACTCGACTCCTTGATTCACCAAGAAGTATCTCTGTGCCAGATAGGAATTTAGCAGCTGCAAATGAGGGTAAAGTAAAAGCCTCTTTGCTTGATTTATTTATTCGGTTGATCAGCCTATGCACTTGCTCTATTGGTTCGTGCTCCTGTCTGCGGTGATAAGTCTCAGTCGCAGGTAAAGGTTTTTCTGATCTAAATTGGGAGACAAGGGTACTGTCATCTGCAAAACTGTAAACAAGATTAATCGTTTCGGTCAGCATGTCATTAATATAGATGAGAAACAGAGTTGGTGAAATTATTGAGCCCTGAGGCACACCCGCGTTAATGGTGAATGTGTCTAGAGATGTGTCCATCAACTGCAACGTGCAGAGATCGGTTCTTAAGGAAACTGGCAAGCTAGCTGCAGAGAGAGGCTGGCAGTCCGAACGACGGCAGTTTGTTGAGCAAATGTTAAATTCTTTCATTATGGTTTTCTTAACTTGTACAGTTTTCAGGCGTTTAGAGAGAAAACTTCAGCTTTTTCCTTATCGTTTCTTGCCCAGCTCTGATCATCAGTTCTAATGGATAGGTTGGAACCTTTTGAGGTTTCTTGTGGCTTTCCAGAGCAAATAGTTGTTTTGTTAAGTTTTCTTTCGTTCCCAGTTAGTAATACCTCGTTTGCGCGCAACTGTCCTATTACCAATCGGGTCAATAAATCCCTAACAAAAGGTGAAAGTGATCGCAGCGCGCAATTGACCCATGCCCTCTAAAATAGTTTGGAAAACAAAGGCTTATAGGCCGGTACCAAGAGACATCTTCTGTTTTTTTCCTGGGGTTGACAATCATAATAATTTTTGCCACTTTGTAAGTGCTAGGGAAGTAGTTTATAGATAATATTGCATTTAATATAAGTTATTAGTCTTATGCATTTACCTGAGAGTTCTAGCAGAGATTAGATCAGATTTTGTTGCTTTTTTAATATTAAATCATTTAATTATGGTTTGCTTAACTCGTTTAGCCGAAAAAAAATATAGGGCAGGTCCATTTGGAATGGCACGTTTAGGAAGTCGGTAATTTCCTTCTTTATCTATGAATAGAGCAGAATGAATGGGCTTAAATACAGTTTTTAGGTGTTTAGAGAAAACTTCAGCATTTTCTTTATCGTTCCTGGCCTAGTTTTGATCATCATTTTTAATGGATGGGTTGGGGCCTTTTGAGGTTGCTTGATGCTTTCCAGAGCATATAATCAAAGACCTCAGTTGGTGTTAGGTTTTCTAAGTATTCTTGAAAACCCTAGTTTGGTTTTCCACAATTCGATCTTTTGTTTGTTGTTTTGTTAAGTTTTCTTTTGTTTCCTTACGTTCTTATTTGTTGCCAATTTCTTCGCAGCTGCCTTCATTATAAATGTTTTGCTTAATTGTCGGTGAACCGTCGCGTCGTTTCCTTTTGAGGATGCAACACTGTCGGGTGTTTTTTGTTAAGGCTACTACTGCTGTTTCTATGTGCAGCCCAGTTTTTAGGAGCAGATTTAAAGAAATCAAGCTATCTAGTTTTTCTCTAAATAGCCACCAGTCATACTTATTATTATGCAGTGATTCAGTGAAGGTTGCTAGGGTTGCTTTTCTTTGTTTTAGATTTTTGAGTAGATTGTCACTATCATCGGTGAGAGATCAGATGATAAGTCAAAGCATGATTCGGGTTCAGATTTTTTGATGCCAATACTTCTCGTGACGTAGAGGTCTAGGGTGGAATTTTGTTTCTATCCGACGCGACGGCTAATATGTGGGTTGACCAGTAGAGATTTAATAAATTGTTGCTTTCATTGCTTTGAATAATTCTCTGTCTATATTGTTCTTTTTTGTTGTTGTGCTTAGGGGGATAGTATATTTGTTATTGGTCCTTGCTCTTCCTCATTAGTTATATTAGTGGCTTGTAGATAGCCCTTGGTGAATCACTCCCTTTCCCTTTCTCGAATGATTCTGATAGGTCCTCCATGGGCTCTGCCCTCAGGGTGTTTTGTGTGATATATATGGAATACGTAGGTAGTGTTTGTCTATAAAATGCGTCTCATAATTATATTGACATTTTGTCCATATATGAATGTTTTGAGTTTTCTGACATGTTGATGAAGGCTATTGGTATTCCAAATAGTTATTTTGTTTTTGGGTTCTTAGCCATTAGGCTAATTTGCCGACGACAGTGGTAATTAGTTTTATTATTGTGTTCATTTGCTCCACAAGCTTACTCATAATTTTTTTGAGCTATTGTTGGCAGGCTGATTGATTATTAGTATTGCATTTTGTAGTAGTTGGTTGGATATGTTGTAAGCTGGGCTTGTGGGTGTGGGTTTGCTTTTCCCTTAAGGCAGGAAATAATTTGTGTTACAGTTATTTATCCTCTGTAATTGGCTTGGCAAAATGATCACCACCACAGTTGACGCAGGTTTATGTTATCGACCTGTGCACTTTACGCATCTGAATGTTTTTCGGCAGTAGGCCTTAGCATGTCCGTAAGCCTGACTGACATCTGATGCATTGAGGGATTATTCTTTTGGTATGCGGTGGTTCGCATTTAATGTTGCTATTACTTAGTTTGCCACACTTGCTTGTAGTGCTCATCCGGTGTAATGTCACTATAAAACATTGGTAATTGCTGTTTTGTCGTACGATGTTTTATGTTGTAAATGTTTCTCTACCTGATGTCCTTGTCATTTACGGTGTCGATATCTGTACCTGGTGTAGTCCTCTTAAGAAAAATTGGAAAGTTTTTCGCTTATTGAGTTCCTTTATTAGAGTTTTAAATGCTCGGCCTCAAAAATTTGGACCCTTATTGATTCATAACTGGTGTAATTATTATTTGTAATTGCTTTAAACTGGTCGTGAATATATTGATTAACCCCTACTCTATAAATGAATATAGCTGGCGGCTTGGGCTGTGCCTTTTTGTTGATATTGTTCTTTACTTGCATCATTTTTTTTAGATAAACTGCTAAAACTGTTTCTTGTTTCTAGTGGTTTCTGCAGCCAATAATCGCTTATTTTTTAGTATTTAGTACTTTGGGGCTTCTGCTTCTGAGGCGTTTTTTGTTTATCACAACAGTTTATTCTGTTTGTGCCTGTTGATCTTGAATTTATGGCTGAAAAATTTGTCTTATAGGTTGGTAAATGGAATACTGGGTACCACTGGTTGTGTCCGCTGGAAAGATCCATGAGTTTGCTGATAATGGGGATGATACATCATTTGATTTGGATCATTACATTACATAGGTGGTTGTTTCCGGCATGAGAGTATAATACTGAAGCTCAGTCTCTCAATCAATCTCTTCTTCGAGAGTCAAGCAACGACTCCATTATCAGCAGGTGATTAAAAGAGTGTCAATCACCTCCTGATGATGCTAACATGGTTAGTGAAACGCGAGTCGAGTGTACAAATTGTGTTTCAGTAATGTGGATAAAAGTATGTTGTAGTGCATTTCGCCGAAGGTTCCAAACCCCAACTTAGATTAACTTGAATAATAAAAAGGCAGTATCTAACAATTAGGACATTGCCAGTTTAAAAGCTATTGACTCCTTGTTAATCAAAACTAGCGTATGGTCGTGAGATAATATTTAAAATTACTCCTAAAATATATCACCTGACAGATAACTCATAGGCTTTTTTTTTAATTAAGGTTTCCTACTTGTATGTTTAATTTTTAAATATATGATACACATAAATACTACATCGATGCCATGGAGAAGACCGTTACTGTTACGCCCATGAAATAAGAACCGATTACATAATTCAACGCTTACGCTACAAACGCACAAATAAAATTATAAAAACTTATAATATCCGACACTAAAACTGTTTTTTATTACCGTACTGACACGTCGTATTTTGTCTATGTTAATTTTAACTCCACTTGTGTAGAGATGTTTCCACAAGTAGCGTGAAGCAACAGCACACCGTCTGTTCTTGAAACGTTATTGTTAGCTCGTTATTAAACACTGTATATACTTACAAGTTTATTGATGTTTCGTTGGAGAGCTTTCGAAACTCTGTAATTACCTGTAACAAAAAAGCTATATTAGATGTCATTTCGACCTGTTTAATAAAATGCACAATGATATTTCATAATTTCGGTTGGAATTATGTGACTAGCTAATTTATAGATTGGCCTTGGTGTTTACTAAGGAATAAAAACTAAATATCACATATTATAAAAAAAAATGGTGGTTAATAAGTTAGGATATGTTTCACATATTTTGGAAAATTAATGTTTGTCACAACGTTCCTTGTGTGATAATGGTAGGTTCGATTATGATTTTTTTACATGTCAGCAAATATGTATGGCCGTATATCTAAGAGTGTATGAGTATATATGAAGTGTCATAGCTCTGGTCAAGACTTCAAAACATCACCTTTATTGGGTTAATAATATGTAGTTTCATTTCAGTCTTTCTGTGTTTTGAACTAATATGGAATCTAAGTTTCCACATTTTATAAAATACACACAAGGTCAACAGTCTTGGACCCCCCGGTATTTCACAAGATATATCATTTTAAAATAAAATAAAAAATGCTTATTAAAGAGTGGTTATTTCTGAATGTAGTTTTTCTAATAACATTTGTTTGAACATTAAAAATGTGGTAAAATTGATAAATTCTCTAAAACAAAAATTTGAATATTTATTTTTTGTTTATAACTACACATCAATTAATAGTCAGTATAATATCTTCTTCTATTCAGTAACATATTGACGATGACGTATTGACACCAAACGACTGATCGTCTCCTGAAGGATATTGTTCCATTCCTTTTCGCATATACTTTTTTATTTGCGAACCGTATTATTATTTTGCATATTAGTTGCTACTGCTACCTTGCTTTATGCATCGATAATTTTCCTCGCTTATACACATTTGGATTTTTGCTTTCGTTATTTAATAATCCATACTTGATTCAATATAATGTCTCTTTACTGCTATTTAACATACTCGTGCTATACATTATTTTGTGGTTTTTCTTATTTAATTTAATTCTACCTTCATTACCTTACCTAGAGAATAACATTTCTAAAATTTTGTTTACCTCATTTCACTTGTCACTAATGCGTAAGTATTTTAAATTTATTTATCTGATTAATTCTGGCAGTAATTTTTAAAGTTTTTTAGTTGGGGTTACTTTCTTTTTCTGTAAAATAGATTCACTTAGAAGGGATTCTGTTTGTTTTCAATAATTTTATATTACGGATCATTAACAATCATTTCTCTTTCAGAACAGACATTAGCAAAATGGAATAGTACCTATGGGCCCATTGTTATGGTCATCATACAAATGCTTAGTATAGGATATTAACATTTTAATTATTATTGTCTTATGGTTATTGATTTATTTATGACCTTATTATTGTTTTAATTAAGTCTGAAAGTGTAGATAAATTAGTTAATATTATTGTAAAGAATGTTAGACATTCTGCAAGAGGACCTAGCCATAGCCTAAAGAAAACTATAGTTGCGACACTTAAGCGCGGTACCTTTGACAAGCGAGGACCAACTTTATCACTATGTAGTGGGGAGGAAATAAATAAATCTAACTTGACGTCAACCCCCCGGCAATCATTAGTGAATTGAGCCGTACTAAAATTTTTTGGGACCTTATATACTAAAATTGTTACTCTCCCCTATTATTTTATTTAAACTTTCATCACATAATATATGATTTATAAAATACTGTTTATTTCGAGTAGAGAATAACCATTTTTTTTATCCAAAAAGCTGCATAAAGAGAGCCGGATATTTATTTAAACATTACACCTGAAAGAAATAGTTAAAAATGTCTTTTGAAGTGAAATTAAGAATGGCGAATGTAGATTACTTGTAGTAAGTACAGCATTCTTGAATGCTGAATATAACTATAATAGAATTTAAGCTCCAAGTTAATCTTTAAATATCAACAAGATCTATACACAACAAAAGTTTTTTTATATGAGATTTTATTTTGCACAAGTAGTTACGGTTTTAGACGAACTTGTGAAGATCTGCAATAATAATTTTGAAAATTTTGATTTATCTAGTTGTTCTCTTCTAAGCTTAAAAAAGATCTTATATAAGTACATAATTTTGTTTTATATAGATTCTTAGCAACCTGCAAAATTTAATAAACGTATTATGTACGATTTTACATATTTTTTCGTAACAGCTTTTTCATTTTATTCGCTAGATAAAAATATTGTCAAGATGGTGAAATGAAAGTAAATTTTGGATCTGGCTATAGTTCACGAATTAAAATTATTGGTGTTTGTTTTATATGTAATCTAGAAAAAACTTGGCTACCAACCCTACATTTTGCTTTTTTGTTTACCTTGGTATCTTTAAAACCAAAAAAGATACAGCGAATCAAAATGATATCAAGGTGCTGATCAAATCTGAAGTAATGGATATATGTGGATTACGATCGACTTTTACGAAAAACAACCAGCAAAAACAATGTTTTTGAGACTTACGCCTTTATGGTAGAATACGAACTGTTTATTGTCAAACGAAATGTTTTGCACTTTCTTATCTTCCACATAACTACAACCTGGAAAATACTCCCAACCAAACCGAAAATTTCATATATCTAGATAATTACTAAATAACTAAGATAAAAAGATGCAAATCGTTTCGCGCTAAGTTAAACAGATCAAATTCTTTAAATGGAAAGGAGGCTATTCGACATGCCACATGAAATTTATCTAGAATTTTTAGAAGAATTCGAAAATCGGAAAATATGTCCCGCTCTTTTGAGACCTTTTATATTGAAATATAATTCAATTATATTGTCAAACTAAAATCAACATGGCTAAATGATGAAATGGTTGTAAGACTAATAAAAAAATTAAAAACGTGTTATTTCTATAAAATGTGTTTACATATGAAGGGTACAGGGGAAAAATGATCTAAGCGCCATTTCCATAGGAAACTTTTTTATTAGAAAAAATTTATTCTGATAAAAGTTGGTGTTTGAAAAAAAAACTCATTTTGACAATGCTAAATTAAAGATAAGTTATACAGGGTACTCAATAAATACAAAAATGATGGTTAAAAAATCAAAAATTTTGGAATATCGGAAAACCTTCTACAGAAAAATAAAGCTCGTATTAAGATAAAAATAAAAGTCAAACACCATTTTTTCCAAAAGTGTACCGCATCGTTGCGGAGAAAATCCATTTCAATTACTGAAAAAAACCCGCTTTTTCTTAATTTTGTCCTAATTTTTTTCAGCAACGATGCACTTTTGGAAAAAATGGTATTTGACTTTTATTTTTAACTTAATAGGAGCTTTATTTTTTCTGTAGAAGCTTTTCCGATATTCCTAAGTTTTTGTTTTTTAACCACCATTTTTGTATTTTGTAAGTACCCTGTAATACTTATACCCTGTATATATTATGAATGTTTCCATATTATTAATTTTCGATTATTTCTGGGCACTTTAAATTTTGTAACCTATTATGATACGTTTTAGTCCGTTTTGGTGCTTTTAGTTAGTTTGGGTTAGTTCAATCAGCTTTCGTTTAGTTTTAATTTATTTTAGTCATTTGAACCTGGTTCCGATACATTATAACCAATTTTAATATTTTTGGTTAGTTTTGGTTAGCCGCCAAACCTGGGTCGTTCAATCAACTATCGATTACTTTCGGTTCCGATACGTTATTACCAATTTTAGTGTTTAGGATAGTCGCCAAAATTGAATTGATATGGGTTAGTTTTAACTTACTTAATATTAGTTTTAAGCTATTCCGATACGTTTTAGCCCGTTTTGGCACTTTTAGTTACTTTTGATTTGTTTTGGTTAGTCTTTCAATCAAATTTTGTCTACTTTCAATTTATTATAGTTATTGAATTAATTCAAGTTAGTTGTCAAAATTCGCTTAATTTTGGATAGTTTCGGCTTATTTTAATATTTTTAATCTGTTACGATACGTTTTAGCCCTTTTTGATGCTATTGGTTAGTTTTGGTTAGTCGTTCAATCGACTTTCGGTTAGTTTCAGTTAGTTTTAATTTAGTTTAGTAATTTGAATCGGTTCGGATACGTTATAACCAATTTAAATGCTTTTAATTAATTTAGGTTAGTCGCCAAAATTCGGTTAATTTGGCTTAGGTTCAACTTACTTTAATAACTTTAATCTGTTACGATATGTTTTAGCCCTTTTGGTGCTTTTGGTTACTTTTGGTTAGTCGTTCAATCGACTTTCGGTTAATTTCAGTTAGTTTAAATTTATTTAAATCATATGAACCGGTTCCGATAAGTTATAACCAATTTTAAACTATGTTGGGGTTTGGAACCTTCGGCAACATGCACTAAAACTGAGCTTTATCCACAATACCGAAACAGAATTTTTGCACTCGACGCGCATTTAGCTAACCATGTTAGCATCATCAGGAGATGATTAAAACTCTCAGTTTAATCATCTCCTGATGATGCTAACATGGTGAGCGAAACGCGCGTCGAGTGCAAACATTCTGTTTCGGTATTGTGGATAAAGCTCAGTTTTAGACCAATTTTAAAGTTTTTGATTACGTTCGGTTAGTCGCCAAAATTCGGCTAATTTGGGTTAGTTTTAACTTACTTTCGTTCAATCAACTTTCGGTTAATTTCAGTTAGTTTTAATTTATTTTAGTCATTGGAACCGGTTCCGATACGTTATAACCAATTTTAATGTCTTTGGTTACTTGCCAATATTCGGTTAATTTGGGTTAGTTTTAATTTACTTTAACATTTTTAATCTGTTTCGATACGTTTTAGTCCGTTTTTGTGCTATTAGTTACTTTTGGTTTGTCATTCAATCAACTTTCGGTTACTTTCAGTTAGTCCCAATTTATTTTAGTCATTTGAATCGGTTCCTATACGTTATAAGTAAAATTAAATATTTTTGGTTAGTCGCTTAAATTCCTTTCGTTTTGGTTAGGTTTATCTTACTTTAATTTTTGTAACCTATTACGATAGGTACGTTTTAGCCTGTTTTGGAGCTTATCGTTACTTTTGGCTAGCTTTGGTTAGTCGTTCAATTAACTTTCGGTTGGTTTCAGTTAGTTCCAATTTATTTTAGTCATTTGAACCGATTCCAATACCTTATGATCAAATTTAAGTTTAAATAAACAAACTAACTAGCTGCTTAATTCTGCCGTTATTTTCCCATTTTAACACATAAACATTAACTTATTTATATAACATACAAACAAAACAATATATACGCATAACGTCTATTTACCCAAACAACGAATCTTTTTCTATTTTAATTGCTATGAAAATTTATTGCACTCCGGCCCAGGTAAGCGCGTATGATTGGCATCGAGTTCCAACTGCGTGGTGTGACTGGTGTCCTCGCTTCACTGAGCTTCACGGAGAAAATTTGATTCCGTACCCCACTAAACGAGCCGAGTGTCGCGGCTTAGTTTTCTTTAGGCTATGACCTAGCTCTGTTTGTATGCGTTTTGATTAGTACTAAACTTAGTTTTTTTCTGGGCAGTGCCTAAATTTATCACAAATTAATTAAATAAAAATATATTTTAAATTACTTTTATGTAATTTACTGTTATTGTGATATTTCTTATTTTTATAGGTGCCTCATCTACTACCAATCCCAGGATTTTCAGTTCTTAATATTGTTTTACTGGAATAGAATATAGAATATTTATTGTATTTTGAGGGTAACCTGCCTAAATAAAGATTGTTATCTATTACATTTTCAAAGTTTTATGACAGAGCTGATGGGCAGGTATAAATAAATAAATTTAATAATTGTATTATAATTGTTTTGTATTTCATTATTTTTATTGATGTTATATTTTATACATTAGAAAGAAAAACTAAAAAAATACGCACTTGGCACTCCTACTTCTAGAAAATTTCTCATCAATAAATTTTACTAATTTAATTTCAAAAAATCAATGTGGATTTTTATTGCTACTCCAGAATATTATTATAGGTAACATTTTATTTGCATTATAATTTTTTTCCTATTTTTTTTTGTGAAACTTCTTTAGCGAGGGTAAGTTTGAAAAAATAAAAATCAAATGAAACGGAAACCAAAGTGGAACACTTTAATGAAGCACGTTCCAGTATAGCTAGAGGGCTGACATTTTCAGGACATGTAGCCGGGGTAAAATGAGGATACTGGACGAAAACTAGACCCCTCCCCCCCGTTCAACCAGGCGAGGGGGGAGAACGAAGAAAAACTAAAATAACAAATTTCGGGAGAACGGGTAGAGCTACGGGGTCGAAATTTGGGCGCCTCATGGACGGCTACCTTTGACCATATGGGGGGACCGCGGCTCTAATTTAAGGGAGGATTTTGGGATAAAACCCGTTTTTTTTTGCCCCAATATCTCTGCAACGGAGCCCCCGAACGGAAATCGAATTGTAACTCCCCGCCGGATACCCAGATATTTCAGAAAAAACGGGAACAATTTGAAAAACGTAAAAAACTGTTCGGAGAGTAAATAAAAGTATTATAAAACGAAATAAGAAAAAAAAATATGGAAAAAAAACAGAAAAACGCGTTTTTTGGCAAAAAACGGCGAATGAGTGGAGCTACGAGGTCGGGAACGGCAAAAATGGAAAGAAAAAAATGCTTTATAAAAAAACAAGTCGAGAAAAAGCATGCGCATGCTTGAAAAAACGGCGAGTTCATTTTTGTATCGCCAAACAAACTGGACCAAGAACTGTAAAATTCAAGCCAAATAAATTTGAATTAAGCTAATGCGATTCTGCTCATAACCGATTCCCGGATTCCAGATGCTTCTGAGCATAAATAGTCAATTTTTGCACTAACTTCCTTAATAAAGTCTTGTTGTAAACTAGAAATCAAAAATATTGCTTCAAGCTTACACGTACATTAAATTAATCAAACGTCGTGATTTTACGAAAAAGACGATTGATGCAATAGCATAATGATAGAACCTCATCAATCTCACTGATTTAGTATAATACAGTACCTCGACAAACACACTTAATGAACAAGAAAAGCAACATGACTGAAAATAATTTGCAATAATCAAAATTTTAACGCAGAAAAAAATTCAAAAAAATGTTTTAATTATATTGATTTCAAAAATATGTTATGGAATTTGAACAACCAAATGTTAGACATAGACACCATCAAAATACAAACCGCTTTATTCTTTATATTCCTGGTTTATCAGACAAGTTAACTAATTTATCATTCATACTGTTTTCAAAACAGAAAACACTCCTCCCTAGATTTAAACTAAAGTAAACAAAACTACACATTGAAAATGAAAATTCAAAAAATGCCATCTAAAAGATCTCATGTGAATGGAATAAATTTTACATAGGTAACACCTGCAGGACTATTAACCAAACGTATAAAAGAACTAACCCAAACTGCAACACGTTTTTCCTATTGAAGTTAAAAGGAAAGATTTTATTTAAAAACAAACCTAGCAGCCGTGTTACAAAGCCTGGCTCCGGTAGTGGGGTCGTAGAACGCCACCAGTTTTTCCCAACTAAACTGAAAAACTCCGCTGGTGTTGGGAGGCTAGGCACGCTTATTAAATCAAAGGAATTCAATCTTAACTTAACAATAAAACACAATCTATAATTTAAGGAACAATCTATTTGCTACTAAGTCTTTTTTTACACAGCCACAATACTACAATAAAATTTTTGACTACTTAAATGCAAAGCAATGTCAAATGACTATTAAAGTAATCGATAAATAGAGTACAATATGGAGATTGTACGGAGACCAATTCTGTTGTTAACACGCGGTACTGTATGCCTTACAACTAAATGCGCTAAACACTACAATCCAAAGTGATCACTTTGATTTACCTAAGCTTATTACGTATATGCATGCGTGCGCTAGTAGCTGCACCAATTATAAATATAGCAATAATAGTAGGTAGTAATTAAATAGCCACAACAATTAAATCAATTAATAAAAAATAATAAAATTATTAAAAACTATCTTAAAGCTCGACAGTCAATGCTTGACTTATAAAAGGAAAATTAAGAGCGATTATATAAATCGATCAGAAAAATAAATGAACAAATCAAATTAATCTATCTAAAAGCTCGGCCGAAAAGACTAGATTTATATTTAAATATTAAAAGAAATGATTATCAATTGACCAGAAAAGTAAATGAATAAATGGGGTTTTGATGGGTATTTCAAGGCATAATCTATAGTGCTAATAAGTAATTAAAGACAAAAAAAAGAAAAAAAGAATACTGCTTCCGTACGATACCTATTAGATCTGATTCATCAAGCTCAGTTGTGGAGGCAAGAAGTACCTCTGGAGGAGGCGCCGGGCACCTGTCGTAAATTCCAAGAACTGCTACTCGATGGCCTCGAGGGTAAAACTAGCAGAGAACTTGTAGCCCGGAGATAAGATTGGCTCTAGTGTAGCCCGGAGCTAGGATCTGTAGCCAGGTGATAGAATTGGCCCGGAGATAGGACTTGTAGCCGGTAATAGAATTGGCCAC
The DNA here is from genome assembly GCA_016904865.1 of Pissodes strobi. Lineage (NCBI taxonomy): Eukaryota > Metazoa > Arthropoda > Insecta > Coleoptera > Curculionidae > Pissodes > Pissodes strobi. Next base: position 60,109 of record MU185614.1, on the reverse strand, counting down.
ACTCGTGTGTGATGGTTGCTGGAGATTCGACGGTCTCGGTCTTGTAAATGAGCTCGAAAAGCCTCTAGTGCAGTAGTTAAATCTCGATAAATCGGTCGTGTCAAAACACAAACAGAAACTCCCATTATCCCCAACGAAGGGTAGTATAAAATTACGATACTAAATGTTGAGTCACTATGGCTGCACTAAAGCAAAAAGCTTCTCTTCTCACCGAAAGGTATTTCTAGCAGAACCAAATCCTCAGTTTTCAGTCAATTTGTCTTTTTCACTTCTACGAGATTAGGGTGGGGGGGGGGGGGGGGGTGGTTGATCAGCCGGTGATTGGAATTAAGCAACTATGAAATATTCAAACCGAAAATAAAATATGAATTCGACGGATCTAATGAAACTTTACAGTAGGCTTTATTAACACAATTCTTAAAAATATAGAACGGTTTGCTGGCTGTTCTACGGTAATGTAATATAAATCAAGCTAAGTTATACTAATAACATAATATCCTATTTTAGCAACTTGATCAAACCTAAGCGATCTGTGGTTTGCTTAACAACTAAAATAAATATAGTCACAAAGTGCCTGAGGGCTACATAAGAGAAAGGGATGATCAAAATAGTTACTCAAAACCTCAACAGTGTTATAAAAGCTAATACAAATATATCGTTAACCTATATTTACAATAAAATTAATTTACATTAATAAATGCGGTAATTTTAAGCTTATTGACAGCAAATCGAATCAATAAATTTAGAATTAATTAACCGAAGAGTATTGACCTCTTTTCAAAATTCCTACCGCAAAATACAGAATTTTTTTTTGCTTAATGCAGCATATAAAATGAAATTTAAAAATATTCTACACTGGCCAAATCGGAATGTTGCAAAACTTAAATTAAAAATAGACAATTCCACAAGTCACATATCTGTCAACACGCATTTGATAAGTGATTGTGAAGCTGATAAGGGAAAAATTAAATAATTCATTAAGAAAAATCATTGAATTCTTCAAAAAACATAATACTTACTAAATATAGAACACCGGCCAGTGTTTGACAGAATAAGTAGTAAAGGTACAGCGCTATAAATAAATATGGTGTAATAATAATTATTATTAATAAAATTATCTTAATAAATCCTATTGTTGCATTTGAAATATCATTGATCATTCATAGAGAAGATTGCGCATTTAATTTTTCGACGTACGCGCGTGGTTAATAAATATGATGAACTGAAAACCTCTCATTTATTTTCAGTCATCTTCCTTCAACTTAATGTATAATTCGATAATGATGTACTGTGCAATCAGACACCATACTAGGCGTTGATGAGTTTGAACGATGCAATAACACCGCAGTGTACGATGCATAAAATTGTTGATGACGGGTAACATTAGAAACCGATTCAAAATTCCAAACTTGATTAAATTGATGAATTCATAAAATATGTACGGCCGCACACGTTTATTGGACTTTCTCCTCCTTATGTCTTGTGTCTCGAAAATTTGGTCTATTTTAATAATTAACTTATAAATTGAGTTCATGTTTCCGTTTGTACGCAGTATGCGAACGAGTACAATCATAACACGCCAAAAGAGATCAGATACGAACTCTTTATGAGTATGTGTCACAGACCTTCGAGCTGTTTGTACGTATAGATACATTATTTCTGATCAGCGCTCCTCCATTATTTACGCTTAGAATTCGAGATGGCCCATGCAAGAAGGACAGCATGAAGTTGGTTAAAGTCGAGTTCAATATCGAAGTCCTAAGTGGCCTCGTCAACTAAACAAAGAAAAAAATTAGAATAAAACTAGCATTTTGGAAACACCCGAATTAATGACCTATTAATTACATTTGGCAAGGACTTTTATTGAACGAGTCAAATATATTGAAATAAATATATAATAAGTTAATCATTTTCTCAATAAATGCTGCGCTTTTAAAATACCTATCTGATACATTTTGGCACGACCTTCGTTAATATGAGATAAAAGGCGACTGATTAAAATTGTGCGAAACTATCGACATATTGAATTTTGACACCCTTTCAACATGAGGGGGAGAGTCGGAATAGGGTCGATGAAAGCGGAAGTTACGCACGGTCAAGGACGAGCCGCCCCGTCCGAATTAATGAGTTTTGAGGGTTCGGTATTTGTTGTTGCCCTTCAAGTTTCCCCTTAGAATTATTGATTATCGAGAATTGTATTTATGCCTCGCTAGGCCCGATATATCAGTCTCTTGATAACTTTACCAATAACAAAAAAAAATGTTATAATAATGTTATTCATGATATTTATGTGCTTAATAAAGTTACCAAGAGACGGATATATCGGCACTAATTCCATTAACTTAAATGTCAGAAACACAGGCAATATTAATCGGTAATCCACTGAACAAAACGACTTGCACTCAATATGTTTGTGAAACTGTCAAGTCTCATTAAAATGTAAATTAATAATTTGTTTATGATAATATCGAAACGATAATGTTAAATAACAATAAAATTATTATAACGGTCCGTTTTTATAGTGAAAGCTGGTACCGAAACTTCTACAACGCGGTACTTTTTTGACAAAATCTGAGTAGAACAGAAAAAAATTATAACGTTGTGCTAGCTATCATTATTTCAACATCTAACAGAGATTTTTAACACTCCAGCAGTGCGATATAAGAGATCCATGGAGGTTTTTTATTTAAATTAATAAACCCTAAAGTAGCTACTTTTACAAGAAGCAAACGTACAAAAGCTTTTCATAATCTTATTATGGAAAATTTAATATAAATAATGCGCCTAGTGACCTGAAAAGTCTCAACTTAAATGCCCATAGAAAAAGTGGTTCTAACATAGACAGAAAAATGAGTCTAAATAACAAAAATTCACATTATTTGACTATTAAAATGTGTTATTAATGTATCAGTATCAGCAACATCACTTGTAGCGTTGTATATGCTGCAAAATCCAGTAGTGCGATTTCCTCCCTTTACTGGTCGACTTGTGTTGTGGACACTCTCGTTACATTACTTCCGAGTGCAATACCCACCACACCAGTATCGATGATTACTGTTCCGAGTTGGTCGAAGCGATGGCTCCATTTGGACCGCTCTCTTGACGGAGGTCGTCGCGTGCAGGATGATAAAAACGACCAGTTTTGAAATCTAAAATTTTCGTTGATATTTTCGGCCATTAGGTCTAATTACCGCCCGATTGTGTCGTGAGATAAAATGGCAAATGTGCGCCTCTGTGAATTTTCTCGAATTATCGGCCGTATTGTCCAATAACGATATTTTACTGATGCTGTTCCTATCGAAAAAATGTTTGTTTCATGTTAGAGTGTCTATATTGAATAGTTAAAATTATTTATAATATAACTAGGGACCTTCCGCGGAACTTTCCATGGGACAGAATTCCTTCCATTGAGGTTGAACTGTTTCAGCGGCCTGTTCTGGGCTGACCTAGAGTCCTCCGATTCCGGTTTTCGCCTGAAAGAGGCTTTTACCGAGGTGAAAACATGGCTTCACATGAAACCGCGCCGGTGGATTCCACGTCTGAAAAATCTACTAGATACGAGTAGGCTCTACCTTTTGAAAATGACCTTTTATTGTCTCAGTTGCCGATACTTACGTTTTGTTTAATGAACTTACCATTAACCGACTGTAGGTCGTCTATTTTCTTATATCGTACCTATTACCGTTGCTGAGTTTTTCTTTAATGAACTTACCATTAAACGACTGTAGGTCGTCTATTTTCTTATATCGTACCTATTACCGTTACTTATTGTTTTGCTTACCGATAAACAGCTTTAGGTCATCTATTATCTTGTCTCATAAATGTTCCTGTTTCTTATCATATTTGCTTTAAAGATACTTATTTTCTTCCTTATCATCTGATATTATCTAGAGTAGATAATTTATTTTGCTAATGTTATGATAATTATTTGATTTGTTTTTGTGACGTCTATCTACTTGAGCGATACGCTTTTACTGTGATTGACTGTAAGCCGCATGGCAGTAGACTGTTTTACTTAATCGCAACCTGCAAATTTACCTTGTCGCGTTAATACAGCTCCCGAAATGAGCTCATTTCGAATTCTCCTGTGGATATTTAGCGGTTATATACTTATATTAACATCACAGGTTAATTCGTTGGTTTGGTATATCTTTATTTACTATTTATTGGTTTAATGATATTTTCCCTGCCGAGGGATTAATTTAGATTCGTTTTTGTTTAGTAAATACTGCTTATTTTTGGTACCTTGGTACCAAGGATTCAAGGTTTAGTTAGAACTATTTCCAAACAGGAAACTTAGTATCTTATTTTAATTTGATTTAATAGTCTGATAATCTGGATGATATACATTTTAGAGAATTTCTCATTAGTTTATGGGCGATACCATAAACTCAACTTAATTAAAAAAAAACAGAGTTTTATCCCCAATATCGAAACAGAATTTTTGCACTCGACGCGCGTTTCGCTAACCATGTTAGCATCATCAGGTGATGATTAAAACAGTTTTAATCATCTCCTGATGATGCTAACATGGTTAGCGAAACGCGCGTCGAGTGCAAATATTCTGTTTCGGTATCGTGGATAAAACTCTGTTTTAGTGCATGTTGCCGAAGGTTCCAAACACCAACGTAGTCAACTTAATTTGAGATAGAATTATTTGCCTTTAGAGTATTTATGAAAGCATTTAACATGTATATAAAAGCACTATTTTCCTCCCTTGGTATGTAAATAGCTATTCCAATTTTACAATATTCTAGGGTATGTTTCCAAATTTTGCTGCCCTGATTTCAATGTTCAACAATCATTCATATATTTCTAGTTAAAAATTTAGTGGGGCTTCGCCTAACTGCTAACTCAAAGACCCACGCCTTTACATAAAATTAAAACCGGTGAGTGAACCTGGCATAAGCATAATATGCCGTTTTTTTATTGGTCTACTAATGAATGCTGGCTCGCCAAACAATTCACGGTTTATTGCATCTTTTATTTGGTCTAGAGCTGTTAAGACAATTTTTATGGCACATTATTTTTTTTTCTTTTTGCGAATCATGTAAGCCCTAATACTGAGGAACGTTTTGCAGATCTCCACTTATTGTTTCATTCTGTTCAAGAATGTATCACTTACTTAGGAAGTTAATCAACTTAATTATATGTAATTTTATATGTTATGGAAATATTTCCCTATAAATAGTTATTTATGTATCAACCATTTACTAAACTTATTTTGTGGAACGAGCAAGAATACTGGTTACATAAAATGGTTTTTCGTGACATGATTTATACAAACAGTTTTTCTAATTATTAAAACTTATCCACTCTCTGAAAATTCTAAATATTTTTTTTAATATCTGCAAAATCATGTAAATCTAGCTTGTGTAGAAGTTTTACTTTTCGTAACGAAGTAACTCGCCAGATATGAAAATAGTTATTTACAATATTAGTATTGTAAAGATTCATATTACAACACGAGATGTTAAAGTTGTCAAACGAGGCGTCAGCCGAGTTTGATAAAACATCGAGTGTAGTAATATGAATTTACAACAAGAATATTGTATAAAATTTTATCTACTTTCATCTATAAATAAAAATATTTGGCAAAAGGCATTTTTAAAAATAAAAATGCACCTGTAAAAATACACCTGCTATTAAGTTTATTGATCAAGTTTTTTATGCTACCTTTCGCATGGTTACTGTCGAAACTTTGTCGAACAAATCCAAAAATTAAAAAAGCGCTTTTCAAAATGAGCGATTCTGATGGAAGTTTACCCTCTGATATAGAAGTAGCGGCAAACGACGCGATCTCAAGTTTAGTTCCGACAAAATCCAAGGCGCGGTATGAGTTGGAGTACCAGAAGTTTGAAGATTGGTGCAATGCTAACAAAATAAAGGAGGTGTCTGAGAAAATCTTTTTGGGTTATTTTTCCGGAAAGCAACGCTCCCAGAAACCATCTACACTATGGACTCACTACTCAATGTTGAGAACTATGATTTAAGTCAAGAAAAATCAAGATATAAGCAGATTTTCTCAACTAATCGCATTGAAAAGAAGTTCAGAGGTTTACAAAGCCAAAAAGTCCAAAGTTTTTACAAAGGAAGACGTATGTAAGTTTCTTAGTACTGCAGATGATGAATCATATTTACTTATGAAGGTTGTTATGATAATCGGCATTTTTGGGGCTTGTCGGCGCGAAGAACTAACTAAGTTAATATTGGATCATATTGAATACAATGATTTGTATATAAAAATTGTGATTCCATGCTCGAAAACCAAAATTATCGGAGAATTTGTTATAACAGAAGGAAATGTGACAGGTGTCAACTGTTTAAGTATTTTTCGAAAATATGCTAAACTCCGTCCTCTTAATGCAACTCACAGGCGGTTTTTTGTGTTCTACGGAAAAGGAAAATGTACCTCCCAGCCTGTCGAAATTAATAGTTTTGGAAGTATACCAAAAAAGATTGCAACAAAACTTGGAATGAAGAATCCCAAAGGATACACTGGACATTGTTTTAGGAGGTCCTCAGCCACCATTCTAGTTGATGGTGGTGCAGATATGCAGATGTTAAAAAGCGTCATGGGGGCTGGAAATCCTCTTCTACGGTAGAAGGCTACGTTGAGAATTCTTTAGAAAATAAGAAACAAATAGCAAAGAAGATCATGGGGTCAGACACGGATTTAATGATTGGAAATTCGAACGTAAAGGGCTCCATCACATCCACTTCTGGTATACAAATTTCTAACTGTAAAAAGTGTATTATTAATGTTTATAATAAACCTTAAGTGTTATAATTTAATAATAATTAATTTCAATTATTAATTGATAATTAATTTTATAATTGTTAATAGTAAATAAATCATTCTTCCATAAAGTGTGGTTTTATTTAACAGCAACATGTTAACAAAACCGGTTTTTTTTCATTACAGCACTAGTGCTGTAAAGGCATCTATTACAGCACTAGTTCTGTAATAAGTGCCCTTACAAAACGATTTATAGAACTGTAAAATTCATATTACTAAATGAAAGTAGATAAAAATACTTTACACATGTCAAAATTATAAAAACAATTTTCTCATTGTTTGCTTTAGTTATATGTTAGCTACGTTATATTGAAAAGATAATTGTTTCCAATTTCCTTTGATTAAAGTATCAGTATGAGTTACATGTATTGATTAAAGTATGAGGTGGCCTAAAAATATTTGTCTGTTACTAAATCTTTTTTTTTCACAATATTTTATTTATGTCGTTTAACTGATGATTTAGTTATTTCTTAATTTTGTTGTATGGAGTTGCCATGAAAATATATTTTTTATGCAACGTACTCTTTTATTATTGAGAATCATAAATTTTAAACTTTTCCGTTTTAAAAAAATTATAACTTTTCATAGATACTTACATTTCTATTTGAGTGGCCTTAGTTAATGAAGTGTTAACTTCCTAATGCAAATAATAAGTATCTATAAAATATAAAAAAATTTCTATTTTATTACTAATATAGTTCGCTTTTACATAAAGTTAAAACTATATTCGCACCCTCTAGCCAATTCATTTATAATATTTACGCTCAACCCGATTTCTGGGAAATAGATCCGTAAATGGACCTTAAACCTTAAGTGAGACCCACGGGATGCATCCAGCCTTTATTAGCAGTCAACTGATAAACGTGTCAGGTAATCGATAAACGTTCAAGGAAAGGGGTGTTAAATAGATATTATTTATTTTCTGGGGGCATTAAGTTCTCTAAAAATAATTGTCTTGATAGGGGAACTTTTCCTTAAGAAGACCACGAACGATGACAGAGCGGAATGTCTGTGATAGTGACATTTATTTATCGTTTAAATATGGTATGTCTAAACAACACTAGAAGTGTATAATTTTAAATATTTTCCGCAGGTTACGGAAAATATTCGATTTTACTTCATCAGCTTTCACATTAGGTCCAATTGCGCCATTTTGTAAAAACGCAGTGACATTACGATTTATATTATCAGTTTGTAACAGATTTTTAAATTTAGCGCAAAATTCTTCATGTCATGGCGCTTTATATCCGAATTGCTTTAAAGATGATTTATAAGTGCTTCATTTATGGATGAAATACCACTACACAGGATGTTAGGAATTTTTGTCTTTCAACGCTCCTATAGAGAGTATATTTAGTGTTTCAGTTGTGTTCCACTTAATAATTTGCTGTCAAGATGATTAAAAATGACAACTTTAAGAACTGGAAAAACTAAGAAATTTTGACATTTTACATAGAATGGCGCTTCATTTATGACTATATGGAGTTATTGCAGAATCTCAGATTACCAATTTGCTTAAATGATATTTTGGTTCTTTAATTTAGTACTTCAAACGGTTTAAGAAATAATAATAAGATATAATGAGGCGGTAACACACAAATATATAAGTTATATAAGACATATTTAATCGCGTAAATTGCATTTATGTCTTTTTTAAAAAACGGTTACATAAGCGCCATATAATAATACTTACACAGCATTATTGCAATTTAAGAGCAAGTTTAACTTCACTATATGCTTTATTATGTTCTTTATAATGGTGATGGTACTTAGTTCAAGAAGTTATATAGTGGTTATATATTAGGCATATATACGTGTTAAAAGAGTTATAATAATAATAATAATAATAATTCTTTATTTAGCACTTGGCTAATATACATTCTATACAATTTCTCCAAGATACAAACAAAAAATATTAAGGTTAATCTTATGCCTAAACCTAGTTGACCAAATGCAACATAAATCAACCTTCATTGCAATATATTCCTGCTGCAGACATTTACTTATGGCATCATTCCCCTATTAAGTGTTTTTTCAATTTTGCTTTGAATGAATTCAATTTGGAAATATTCTTGATATGATCAGGTAAAGAATTAAACACAATCAATCCTTTGTGGAATACTGCTTTCTCAGTACTTGCTTTATTCTTTGTTGTTATATAAAAATTGTGTTTATTTCTTGTTGGGTATGTATGTATAGTTTCATTTGTAACAAGTTTTTCTGTCAAGTAGTTGGGTGTTAAACCATTCTTTATTTTATAGACAAGTATCAATATCTGATATTGTAAAAACCCTTCAACCGATAGCCAGTTTAGTTCCCTTTGCATATTTTTTATGGGTGTATCTCTTTTTGAAGCCAATATTATTCTCATACATCTATTTTGCAGTTTTTGCAACCTATTCAATTCATTCTTATTGGCAAGATAAAGTATAGATGAACTAAAAACAAGATGTGGTAGAACCAATGTATTGAAGACAGCAACCCTTGACCATCGTGACAAGAATGGTGACACTCGCGATAAAAAATTAACGTTTTTAGTAATTTTGTCAATTATATACAATGCATGATCCTTAAAAGTTAGATGATTATCTACAATAAAACCCAGATATTTAGTTTTGTCTACTACTTCTAAAGTAGCATTTCCCACTGTTATATTCATATTAAGCAATTTAAAATGTTTTTGATGTGTGTTATTCCCTATAAGCATAAATTTTGTTTTTTGAATGTTTAATTTTAGTGACATTCTATTAAACCACTTGTGTACTTGTGCGAGTTCCAAATTAATAGTTGTGATTAAATGATTTAAATCTTTTGAACCAAAATATAATAATGTGTCATCTGCGAACAAATGTATTGAACAATTACTAATTTCTTTAACTACATCATTAACATAAATTAAGAATAACAACGGACCTAATGTACTCCCTTGTGGTACGCCACTGGTATTTGATAGCTCTGAAGATATATCGTTATTAACTTTTGTTACCTGTTTTCTGTTATTTAAATAATCAATAAACCAGCCCAGTGCGTTATTAATTATTCCAATTTGTTTTAATTTATGTATCAGTATCTCTCTATTTATTGTTTCGAACGCCCTCTGCAAATCCAGAAACACTACTCCTATTACATAATTCTCATCTAAAAGTTCTTTCCACTCATAAAGTATATTTTGAATGGCGGACTCGCAACTATGGCTTTTTCTAAAACCCGATTGATTTACAATTAAAATGTTGTTTGCTAAGACAAATTGCATTAATTGCTTATATACTATTTTTTCTAGAATCTTTTCAATGGTTATTAACATATTGATAGGTCTAAACTCATCGGCACTAATTGTACCTTTTACTTTTTGAATCGGAATAACTGTAGATATTTTTAATAAAGAAGGTACCTGTCCAAGTTCCAGTGACGTATTTATTAGGTTTAAAAGTGGCTTTTCAATATTCAGGTAAGTATTCTTTAGAAATTCTGATGTTATATCATCAGGGCTGCCTTTGTTTGGTAATGAAAATACCGTTTCTCTTAGGTCATTATAATCAATTAGAACAAATGTATCCATATAATTTTCTCCTCTAGGGTCACTTTCATTTTGATTCCACTTACCTACTAAGTTATCTTTATCAATTTTCTTTTTTATATCGTTAACACTTTCCACAAAATATGAATTCAGATTATCCGCAATTTCCTTTGCATCTAATAAAACCCTGTCATTAATTTTAAGTTTGCTGATATTATTTTTCTTTTTCCCGGAAATTAATTGGCTTAGTGTATGCCACATTTGTTTTGGATTATTTTTTGATAGATCGATTTTATTTTGATAATACTTTTTCCTTTCTGCCCTAATGACTGTTACTACTGTATTTCTACATTTTTTATAATAAAGAATATTATCCGGATTCATATTTGCTTTTAACTTTTTGTAACTATTATCCCTGTTCTCAATTGCATTTTTTACTCTATCATTATACCATTCCTTAAATTTTGACTTTATTATTTTTTCAACTCGTGGAGCAACTTCTTCTAGAATTCCCTTTATATGATTGTAAAATAAACAATATTTAATATCAATAGCGTAACATCGATAATCCCAGACAATATTAGACAATTTACTATTTATCAATTTATAATCTATCCTACCGCGGGTTTGAATAGTTAAACCTTCCCCATCAGAGCGAGTTGATTGTTTTATGTTTGTACAAATAATGAAATGATCACTTATTCGGGGAGTTTCAATAACCCTAGACTGCAAAATATTACTTCTGTTTGTTAAAACCAAATCAATTATGCTTCCACCATTGTCATTAGGATGCGTCACTGTCTCCACTACCTGATATAATCCTGCGTCGCTTACGATTTTCTTAAGCTTATTTGAATATGTGGAACATGTCAACCAGTTAATATTAAAGTCCCCCATCACTATTATAGTATAGTTCGTGTCTGTTAACCCTTCACACCATTGCTCAAAAAAATCAAGAAAATCCGCGTCACTGGCACTAGGGGAATGATACAGATTTCCTAAAAAATAAATCTTATTGCCAAATGCAATTTTCACTACCAAAAACCAGTAATTTTTCTGAAACTGATACTTTTTTGTTTCCAAGATAGTAATATTTTCTTTCAAGTAAACCACCACACCTCCAGTGTGACGATTTTCACTATCAACTCTAACAATATTATAACCCAAAATATCAATCTCAAAATCCTCAATTTCTACCGTCAGTCTTGTCTCTGTTAAGCATACAATAAGTGGATTCGTTTTTAACACAAAATTATATATTTCTTCAAATTTGGAGACAAGACTTTGGGCGTTAATTAAAATAATTGCATTAGTCCTAAAAAATCACTTTCACCAAAGTTTCCTTCCTGGTCCCTGTCCTTTACAGTTTTATATACGCGACTATCGTGTTGATGTTCTAAAGTTACAATATTATGATCCAACTTCCTGTAAATTATATTTTTTAATGCTTGTGCTATTATTACTTTTCCCCTATATCTAATATGCAAATTATTTTTAAATACAAAATACCAGGAATTAATTATTGCATTGAAGTGTAAAAAAGTCACAGAATCATTCTTTATGCCTATCCTTTGGAAGATCATTTTATTGTGTTCATTAATAAAATTATTTAGGAGCAAATTATTTTCCCATAATGGAACCGAAAAAATAACCAAATTTGTAGAATTACAGACCTCTTCGAGTTTTTTAATTGTTTCTTCTTCGACTCTGATGCCATTTAATAGATTCGCCATTCCTCCCATTACCACCACATAATCATTTTTTGTAAAAGTTCTAGTTAAGTGTATAATACTGTACACTTCGTCCAGCAGTGCGTTTTGTTTAACCACCGCTGAGATGACAAACTTTGTGTTGAGGTACCGGTCCAAAATACTCCTACAATTCTGAGCTAAACCATCACCCAAAATAAGAATTTTATTCTTTTTCGGCGTAGCGTTCTTGTGAATGGCCCTATAATTCGGTTTGTCCACTCCCATATTTCCAGAAACTTGTTTTTTTAAACTTAGGATTTCCTGGCTGTACACTTGTTTTTCGGCCTCTAGCGTCTTAATAGAAGTTAGCATTTCCGTGTTTAGTTGTTTCATATCCTCCGCTCTTTCTTTAAATTTGCAGCACTCCTTCTCAGCATCAGACACCTTTTCCTCTAGCACCTCTCTTTGTTGTTGCAGGTCAGATAATTCTTCTTTTAATTTTTTTAGCTGTTTGTTCTGTTCATATATATTTAGGTCTACGTCCTTTCCACTTTGCGATTCTTTTCTATCCCTCCTTTGATTTTTTAATTCGTCTTTCAATTTAGCTATTTCTGTAAGAAATGGTTTTTGACACTTTTTCATTTCATCTTTTAGTTTAAGAATCAGTTCGTCTTTTTCGTTGGAGGAGATCTTAATTTTATCTAGATCTATAGATTCTAGCTCACACTGCTTTGAGCAATATATCATATGTTGCCGTATAATTTTATAGTAGGCTCTCCTTGCCAAACAGCTGGGATGATATACATTTGAACATGTAACGCAAACCATATCATTATACTTTTTATTTTTGCAACATTTAAATGTTGCTGTTTCATTTTCCATGTTTTCTGGTACGGTCCTGTGTAGTGGTCACCGTATTTATTCCAATATCTTTATTTATTTATTTATTTTTTCTTTTGACCTTTACCAAATATAAACAAAAACTCCTTATCGGATTCTCATCCAAATCCTTAATATAAATATGCCTTTATTTCTTTTATTCCACACTATATTGATTTATTATTATCTACTGGAATTTCCTTGATTTTCCACCAGTGCATGAAATACTACATAATTTTATTGTTCTACTGTAAAGAGTTCAACTTACTGATTAAAATCATACTATACATCGCTTTACTTTTTTACTAAAACCACTCGAATTTGATAAAATTTACGGAGCACTTGTTAATAGATTTAGTCTGATTTAGTGAACACACAGTCAGCTACGCAATAAGCTATATTGTTTATAGAAGTATTATAGAATAGTTTTTTTGGAGCATTTAGTTACACTTTTATATAATAGCTGAGTAAAGTGGTCTCTTTAAGACAAATAGCAGCCATATAAGTAATATATAATTGATTATCTTACCTTTTATAGCATCGTTTTACTCTATAAACTAGTGATATAAATGTTTGTTTAACCTTTATAAATCTTTTTGTGTTACTTGGGATCTGAGATGCATCTTACCCATAAATATTGAATTGTGCATGCTTAATCAAATCCACAAATAATAATTTTCTAGTTCATTTGGTATATATATAAAAAAAAGCTTAATATCAATATTATCATGGTTATAATGGACAATAAGACAATAAATTTACTAAGCTGATTTCACGTTTGATCTGTTGGGCTGA
>MU185614.1:0-31428 GCA_016904865.1 Pissodes strobi | reverse complement strand
CTAGGTCATTACAGTGTTGCCGATGTGCTAGTAATAAAACTGAATTACGCTATTATTCTAAAAGGATAACGCTACCTTTCTTCCCTACGGCCTACATCGTCCCACATAGAACCGTTAAAATGCTTTCGCAATCTTCATTATTAATGGACAACACATCACACTAGCACTGGAGCACAGAACAAGCGTTATCAGAATTATCAGAGAAAATTGAAATTGCAATGAAGCAGGCAAAGCAGAACATTTTGTGTAAAAGTGTATCAGTTCTTATCAGTAATCTTCCTTGGAACCAAGAGAACATTTGCTGTTTTCTTTTAGCAAATGTCTATTTTTAGGTGTGAAATGGGTATACTTTAACCAAAAAAAGTTTTTACCAAAAACATTTATTATATTTTTTGTTAAAAATTGTACTTATGGTATTTATGAATACAAAGTAAAACAAGTATCTAGTTAAATATTTAATGGTGAAAATCATAAGGACAATTATTTGTTTTAACAGTGAAACGCAAAATTATTTTACAGGCTACGCATTTTGCAAACGATACGATATTTAGACCTACTTTTTTCCGGTTTGTCAAGAATTCCGGAAAATGTTGCTTTCCGAACACCCTAAAATTTTGTTTGGCAACAGTTGTATTTTTATTTTTTTTTTTTTTAGTGCTAGGACCTGCACACTCATTATCTTTATCGCAGCTTTTTCTTCGTTTCTAGAAGCATGGTCCCAAATTAAAGATGGCCGTAGATAGTTTAAAGTCCAAATAGTCTAAAATACCCTTCTTTCAAAAGTTTGGTATTTGGTATAGCTGCATCTCGTTTGTATCTAAGGCATGATGCTGCAGTAGAAAAATCGAAAAAGTGATAGATGGCTCGAATTGTCCACTTATTGGTTCTATTTCGCATAGAATATTTTCCCAATGCTCTATCCCAAAGTGGTGTTGCATTGAGCTGCAATAGCTGGCTGTTTTATCTCAAAGTATTTCGTGTCAACTTTCTGAGATCTGCGACATTGGATTAAATTTATTTTATTTTCTCTTCTATTAATTATCACTGGATCTCCTTCTCAACTTGTTCAATACGTTTTAAAAAAGTGGCGCTTTTGGACAATCCATTTGCCATTATCGTCTCAGATTTATTTATGTTATGTTATAAAGGGCTATCAACGAGGGGAATTGACGTGAAATGCCTGGTCAATAAAGACCGACACACCCAATGGAAGCGTATCTGCTAGTTTTAACACCATTCTTCCTCTAACCGCTAGCTTTTCGGACGTTGAAATCAATGAAGACTCGCCAAGGACCGTTTTCCTTTATACATATGAAAGTCTAATGGAATGCCAGTTGGATGTAGTCAGTAGTCAGGACTAAAAGTTTAAGTCTTACTGGGTTCAGTTTACCCACATCATAACATGTCCGTGAAACGTCATCTGTTCGTTGATGGAACTGTTTTGAGTTCTAGTATTTTCGTGACATGCTTTCTGGACACTATTTGCCAATACAAATTTACGAAAACCGATCCTTTTGCTTTTCTTCATCCGAAATAACGTTATCATCTGCAAACCTGTTCTTAGAAATAAGGGGTACCCTATGTCGTGTGCCCGTAACATTTTCATGCCTGCTAAGGCATAAGTATCAATAATCACAGAGCAACCAAGAATGTGTTCCTTACATCCGCAGATGTTTCTAATGAGGTTCCCGTTACACTAACTTCTCTAATGTTCGTAAAAAGGGTCATTTCGTCAAAAATATTTCTGGTCGTCTTTTTCTATACCTTGATTTGGAAAGAATTGGAATGAATGAGTGAATTTGCCGATAGACGAACTTACCAAAACCGATCCTTTTCTTTTGCTGTGGGCACCCTAGTGTCGTGTGCCCACAACATTTTGAGTGGTGCTAAGGCGCGAGTACCAATAATCACAGGGCAACTAAGAATGTGTTCATTACGTCCGCAGATGTTTCTAATGAGGTTCCCGTTACACAAACTTCTCTAATGTTCGTAAAAATGGTAATTTCATCAAGAATATTGTTGGACATCATTTTTAAACTGGAACACAAGAGGCTCGAAAGAATTGGAATGAATTCATGTTTTCTTTGATGTTGGTAAGTATTGCTGACAACAGTCAGCAAAAACTTTTTCATCATTAGGCTCAACTAATTAATTTTGGTCGATATCCGATTGATCGAGGTCTGTTCGGTCAACTAATTCTTGTAATTCATGTGGTTTTAGAGCATGCATTAAAAATTTTTTGATATCAAATTAATTTGCCCTAAATAAAGCATTATTCCTGACGAATATTGCCATAAAACGTGACGTAAAAGAAAAAAAAACATGTGTGCAGTTCACACGGTAGAAGTGAAACCTCATAAAACTAAACCGAGCGGTCACCCGTCCAAGTACTAACCACGCCCGACGTTGCTTAACTTCAGTGATCGGGCAAGAACTGCTTTTAACTTTTTACTCTTAGCAAACGTGTAACAACTGTATAACTGTGTTCTATCTCATTCTCATCCAGGCTACATCCTATAGATCTATTTAATCTGTGCCTTTTTCGTTTAGCACACTCATGCTCACTTCAAAAAAATACATTTTAAGGTACAAATTGTAGTGGCGGACATCCAATATCATACAAACATTGAAAGTACGTTTTAAAAAACCTCAGTTTTAGCGAAACTATTTCTGTTGCTAAACATTATTACGACACGAACCGCCGACCAAATAATAAATTATTTTAATCTCAAATATCATCTGGGGCGCGAAAAACGTTTAACGCAAAGCGCCACAACTTTATCAAATAAGATACTATCGGAACTTAGGCGGGCAGAAGCTTATTGAAGTGAAACTTTTTTAGGCGTTACAATATGTATAGGGAATAAGCTGGTGAACCTATTACACGGACGCCTACGCGAGCTGTGGGGCAGACGGAAATAGAGAGGGAGATATAGCGTTGATAAAGATAGAAGGAGAGAAAGAGTTATGCGTCGTATACCTAATACACTGTGTAGCCATTTTAATTTGAGTAGCACCTTATTTTAAAAACACGATATCCGACCAAGTGCTAGAAAGGGATAGATCAAACCCGCGCTCTACCATTATCGCCATACCTATTATTAGTAGCATAAATATTCTGTTACGTGTTAGTTTTGTTACGTGTAAAAAATAAATAAATACACTTTTTCTCCAAATGACATTAAAAGCGGCTTCTTAATGACACTTGACTGGCTTAAAAGGTGTATTTTTACTGCCTAAGCAGAAAAAGTTCGTTGCTATGCAACGTTTCAGGTAATAATTTAAATCAAACCTATAATTAAAATTGACAATGATAGTAGGCAAACACAAATTGATGGAGTTTTAATTAAAGAAAATTACACAAAACTGCTTTTACTAAATTACAACTACAAACTACAACAGGAAAATTTTACTTATTAGAAATATTAATGGTGAATTGTGAGCAATTATTTAATATAATTGAACTCTCTCCACTTCCCTCCTTTTTCGTAAAATTAACAATATTATTGTCCACACTACTTGATGCTCCGGAAACCCCTGAAAATATATTATTACCGATGTTCGACTTATTGGCCAGCGAGTCCTCGATATAACCCTCCGCGACCGCGGAAGACTTCCATCCCCCATGTTGCTTCAATATTGTTATGTCCCCTCCAGAATGCACCAGCAAAGTGGCCGAGGTTCTGCGAAAGCAGTGCCCAGTATATTCTTTTGCATGAGCTAGTGCCAGAAAAGTTGCAATTTCTTCTGGCATTTTACCGAACTTGTGAATGCCAATGAATTGTTGGTGTGCTTTACCGTTTGCATACTTATAAAAGAAACACCCATTATTCAAATTCGAGAGTCTGGAGGCTGCATATTTTCTGTAAACGCTTAAATATTCCGTTACTACAAAAGATCTTGATCTTTTGCTCTTAGTATTTGGTAGCATAATTAGCAATTTATCCCCCATATCGTTTATATCATCCATTTTCATATGCAAAAGTTCATCACATCTACAAGCCCCAGCGACTGCAACAATAAGTACAACCTAAAATATAAATTGAAAAATAATTCTTTAATCCATAATAGATCATTTTCAGTATTTTCCTACCTTCGTGCTCAAATACATTTCATCTGGGGCTTCTGATAACAAAATTTCGATTTGCTTTCGGGATTTTTTTCCAAGGAAACCATCTGACTGCCGTTTCAAAAAAGCTCGTAACTTCAGATATTTTGCCAAATCAATGTTATTTTTTACTTTCAGTGTAGCTTTCAACATCGAATAGGTAGACCATAATGTTGAAGGTTTCATTTTCTTTGAAAGATCGGAAAAATAGGCAATCAGCACATTTTCAGAGAAAGATCCTATATCTTTTTTCTGCCTATATTCCATGAATCTGCTGCATGCGAATTCATATACAGTTCTTGACTTATCCGGTAATAAATTCAATTCCACATCTCGCGCCAGGTCTCTTATCTCAGGTAGTGTTAATGGTAATAACACATCTTCACTTTTAATTAGGTCCATTTCGAGCAGTTACTTGACAATTTTTTAAAATTGACAGTGACATTAAAGTAAACACAAACAATTTAACATCATCAGCGGTAAACATAGTAACGAACTACCTTTGTTAACATAATTTAATTATTTGGATATTAATAATGAAACGCAATTAATACATTTAAAAAAGACGATTTTCGTGGAACTGGAAGAAATTTGAAGAAAAAATTATATGTTTCACACGGCAGAAAAGCAGATTTAATGCATTGGCTATGAAACACCAGCCGCGGCATTAAATCTTGTGCTTTTCTGCCTAGTAAAACAAATATTTTTGTCATAATGCCTTTTTGTCACCCACCCCAATTAGCCCCAAGCTGACCCTCTAAAGAATAAAATTAAATAAAAGGTCCTTTTATGGGGATCGAACCCGAAGCGAGCGCCACTATAATGAGAGTGACCAAGCTTCACATCAACGTGCTATAGATAGGACTTTCGATATTATTTATAGTCAAAGTAAATTAGCTTTTTTTTAGGAGAAATAATTTATAAAGTTTTTAAAATTTTGGTGCGAAGTCCTTATATACATGCAAATACAGATCGACAGAATTCCCACCTATCCTGAGGGTGCTTCATCCCCTTCTGCTTCAGAAACCACCCTCTAATGTGACCTCGCGCTAGTTTTTTAAATTTTTCTCAAAAACTGCTGCTCTGACGAGGAAAATGAATAGGACCTAAAATATTCGGCATAAAATTCTACATCACTTATGTCCTATAATCTTTTTTCTATCATTAACTCTACTCTCAAATATGGTTTTAAAAATTAGGATATGTTGCTAAAGTTAGGTAAAAACCAGTAAAGTAACAAATATCTTGAAATACATTGACCGTAGAAAAATGTTGCATGCAAAGCAGATTGTTATACACAGACCTAGCTATAAGGACAAAAAAATATGACTACGGAACATTTTATTGCTACTAGATATATTATATTCGAGCCCTTTTCCACACCACCGCTGTGGTAGAGCTTCAGGAGCGTTTTTTTTGTCAGTGTTTCCCCTGGAGCCCCAATTCACTAAAAACTGCTGTTTGTTCATTAATTAAATCAACTTCAGTTAATTCTTCGTCTACCACTGAATTAAGACATTCTTAACCATGACAATTGGAGCACATTGTTGAACACTTCAATCCAACCTTCGCACAGCCGCATCGTTTTTCGCAACCCTTTTTACAACGGCATGATATTAATTCAAGAATAAAAGTAGGAGCTGGTATCTCAATTGTAGGAATAGGCACCAAAATTTAGCTAATTGTTTTCCATCCCCATTCTTTAGGCTTCAAATTTTTTCAACCCCACGTGGTACTACCAGATGGTAGTCCTGATAATATCACTGCTTGATTAGATTGACCTTCAAATTTATTAAATGAAATGAATCTAAATTGATTTAATGATGTGCCAGTTCGGGGTACCTTGTATAACGCTAGTGTGACTTGCTCTCCAGCTAGTAGAATGTCTGGTTTGATCGATGATGGATTGTTAAATATATACAAAATATCGTCTGATATTTATTAAATTTACAGTTTGTGCTTTTCCTTTGCCAAAAATGCTGACGTAGTATCACGTCCACTGAATGCCTGAGCAAATAACATATTTCTGTTACAGTTATGAAGGACTTATTCTGTGAATCCTTTTCCTTGCTGTTTTGAGAAAATCACACTAGCTTTATACAAGGCACCTCGGACTGTCACATCATTAAATCAATTTAGATTCGTTTCATTTATAACAAATTTGTTGGTCAATCTAATCAAGCAGTGATATTATCAAGACTACCACCTACATGTGCCGCTTTAGAACAACATTCGTATCACATTTTTCAACAAATTCATTCGTGGCGTGGAGAAAATTTGAAGCCTAATGAATGAGGATGGAAAACAATAAGCCAAATTTTGGTATTCCTGCAATTGAGACACCAGTTCCTACTTCTAAATTCTTCAGTTAGTTCATGCCGTTGTAAAAAGAGTTGCGGAAAACGATGCGGCTGCGCTAAGGTTGGATTGAAGTGTTCAACAATGTGGTCCAACTGTCATGGTGAAGGATGTCTTAATTAAGTGGTAGAGGAAGAACTTACTGAAGATAATTCAATTAATGAATAACCATCAGTCAGTTTTTAGTGGATTAGGCTTCCAGGGGAAACCACTTTCAAAAAAACCGCGACGGGAGCTCTACCTTAGCGGTGGTGTGGAAACGTGCTCGAATATAAAAGACATAATACCTGGTAATAATAACATTTTCTGTAGTCATAATTTTTTGTCCTTATAGCCAGATTCGTGAAGAAAAATCTGCTTGGCATGCTACATTTTTCTATTTGTCACTTTACTCGTTTTCACTCGACTTTAGCAACATATCCTAGTTAACGATAAAAACAAGTTTATAGGACGTAAATGATGATGAGAATTTTATGCCGAATATTTTAGGTCCTATTCATTTTCCTCGCTAGAGAAGCAATTTTTGAGAAAAATCAGAAAACGGGCACCAGGTCACGTAACGAAGTGGTTTCTGAGGCAAAAGGGGATGACGCACCCTCCTGAGAGGTGTGAACTCTTTTGATTTGTATTTGGATCTCTAATAAGAGTCAGTACCTGGAGAAAGTTCAAACTCGGGGCGACCGAAATTTGGTCCAGTTCAATGCAGCAAAGACCCAAGCAGCAACGTTTACTAAGAGGGCCAATACCGCGGGCCCTGACATCATTATGGCAGGATCGACCATTCCTTCATCCTCGTCAATCGGGCTGCTGGGCGTCTCGGTCAACAGCAATATGTCATGGCATGACCATGTTGATAACATCGCAAAATCAGCCTCCCAGAAGCTTGGTGCGCTATTTCGCAACAAAAAACTCTATACACCGCAGCAGTTGCTCTTGCTGTACAAAGCGCAAATAAGACCGTGCTTAGAATATTGCTCACATATCTGGGGTGCCGCACCAAAGCATACCCTAGAGCTGCTGGATTCCATTCAGAAGAGGGCTGTGCGTCTCGTCGGCGATCCGGAGTTGACCCGGAATCTGGATAGTCTGGAACATCGCAGACATGTGGCCGAGATGTCTCTGTTTTACAGATACTTTCACGGCAGATGTTCCCAGGATTTGGCCCGCATAATCCCGCCCCTGGCAACTCCTGTCAGGCAGTCCCGACAGACGGCAGGAGCGCACCAGTTCGTCGTACAACTAGAAACACCTAGAACATCGCTTTACCAGAACTCCTTTGTCTGGCGCACTTCATCACTGTGGAACTCACTTCCAGGACATCTGTTTCCCACTAATTACAACCTACAAATATTCAAGAACCGTGTCAATCAACATCTTCGCACACACACCGCTCGTCGAGCGCCATAGGATCTACCTTTAGTGTGTGTGCCACTGCCATAAAAAAAAAAAAAAAAAAAAAATTATCATATTTGCCATTTTAATTGCTAATTTACTTTGATTATTATTAGTTTAAAGCTTGTCGACAAGCGTGTAGTGCGCGCGTATCCCTATACACCGTGCAGGCTATTCTCCGATTCTTTTTTGTTCAGAAGTATTTTCACTTCTGGTGTGTGATCCACAAGCACACACATTTTTTGATTTTTGAAAAAAAAAAACAAAAGTATCATAATATGATGCCCTGATTCCGAGGAGATTATGATCTATAAAATGCATAAGAGGATCTTAATCTCGACTCTTCTATCTCTGTAATTGAATAAATACTTATTATCCTCAAAAACTTCTGATGATGCTGTGCGAATCCATGGCATATTTTGCCATATGGTTGCATCGGCTTTATGGGACCACACATAGGTCGATACGTGGTGGATTTTGATGTGAAAGGTGATGCAATTCTTATTTAATTTGGATTTCCATTATTTGAGTCGTAGGAGTATATGATAAAATATATATAAAAACGATACATTAACTGCCAATTTAACATAAACTTAAACAAATTAATTTCGAATTTTATATGATGTGAGATTGGAGAATTGAACTTTTTACTGAAGACGTTATAAGCGAGTTTGCAATACATAATATTCACATTGATAGAAAATTATAAATTATAGTAAATTATTTATACAGTGCTTGCCAAAAATATGGAAATATTTTGTTCTGGGTGGTTTTGAAAAAAAAACTTTTGTCAGCACGTTCTGCTTCATTCTGAGCCAAAAATAAGTTAGTTTGATTTGATCTCTCGAATACGAAGTGATTTTCAAAAAAATCTGTTATGCTATCTGTTATGTCGTGGCAAAATTAAAATTTTTTATTGCATTACTAAGGAAAGCTATTAACCCAAAGTAGCCCAAAACTATGAGAACAGGTGGGTAAATTCTATTTTTGGCATTTTGCAAAACAGTTCCTACTAATGTTCTAAGTGGTTGAATGTTAAATATCTTAATATATTTATAAATATTCTGTGTAATATAAATGCGATTTCGTCCGAGACTTATTTGCCATCTACCCTATATCTGTACTGATTAATAAATTTACATATAGAGATGCAAAAATTTTCTAGGTGTCATCTTCAATACTATTTGAAATTAAAAGCCATAAAATTCAACAAAAAACACCTTACCGCAATTTAATAAAAGGGTAAAATGGGTCTTAATAATAATTTATAGTGAAATTTTGAAATTTGTCCTAAAATTTTGTCAAGTTTGACAAAAGTTCAATTTCACAAAGCAACCTAAATTATTATAATAACTATGCCCATTCACAAAGGTCTGTTTTTTTTTCAAGCACTGCGTATCGATTACTCATAAATATATAGCTTTTAAATATATTGTTCATACGCATAATAATGTTCATGTACTGACTTTCTGAAATGCTTTATTTTTCCTGAGAGGGCGAAATTGCTACATGAACTCCCTCTGCCCCATTTAAATACACACCTGAACGAATATGAACTCGCCTATCTTGTAAGTGACATTCTAAATTGCCTAGGGTCTAGGGACTTGCACATTATTTCTGCTTATGCAAATATTTTCATTATTTGAAAATATACGCGACATTTTCAAATTCTGCAAATAGGCCACCATTTTGAAACAAAATACACGCTTTATCGTTCGCGTTACCTGGACGTTATTTATTTTCACAACGAATTTACCATACGATTATTAAAAAGATTAACGATGCGGATTTCAAATACTTTACTACATAAATATTAATATTTCTTCTCATTGTTTACTTGACCCTAAATAATCCGCAACATTTACTACTCATGTTTATTTACTTTTGAGTCGAGTACCTCTTCGATCGGAGAAACTAACGGAGCATTCTAAGCCGGGGCATGAAATTTTAAGACCCAATCGGACTGGTTCTGCTCTTTATTATTCTAATATTAAATATTATATCACACGGAGACCTGGATCGCAATGGTCAATTGACCGACCCCGCATTGCAATATTTAGCAGTGGCGTCACAGCAATTTCGATGTATTTTTTTGGAAACGTTTAAGTGCCTCTCATATTCTATAATTTGTTTCTTCTGGATCAATTTGTCTTTCATCGCGTACAAGTATTACCACGAAATAATGCCATCACGAAAGTAGTCGGCCTGGCACATGTAGTATAGTCTTAGCCATCATAAAATAAGTTTTAATATTGTAATATTAAATTTAAGTGTCCTTCGTATCAAGTAAAAGCAGAACCTAAAGAATATTAGCAATAACTCCAAACCCAGAAGAATTTCTAGAAAAGTGTATTGTTTAAAGCCCTAAGAAATAAATCAGTTTGGGCTAGTTGGCGTCAGGCTTTAAAAAATTAGTTGGGCAGTTAAATATGTCACAAAACAACGTATTTTAGATTAGTGGAATCCCAATTGTAATGAACAGGTTTGTACTGTAATATGGATTATTAATTATAATTGTTTTTATTTATATTTTAAATTAGAGCTTGTACGCTGCATGTAAATAAATACAAATATTACTGTATTGGCACTGTACGTATAGAAAAAGAAGTAGTCCGGGTAAACTCGAGCAATTCTTTTCGTAGGAGCTTGCTTCATTCTCTTTATCACTTTTCAATTAAGGTTACATGCGCAAAGGCGTAAAGACTTTCCTTTATACAGCTTTTGTAGAATATGCTGTTAATGTTGATTTCAGAAACCTTATACGTATCACAAATGTTGGATATTTATTGAATCATGTGGTCTGGAATCGCGGAGACCCATTTGCTTCTATCTGCAACAGTTATGTTTCTTTCGTTCAATTACATTATGAAACTAATGCCAACGTCATATTTGATGGAATCCTGAAGATGTTAAAGGTCAGGGTGCAAAATACATGGAGAGATCACAACGATTATGAATGCATGCTTCAATAGAAATTTTCCGACCGTATCGCAAGAAAAGTTTCTAAGTAACGATAAAAATAAAATTCGTTTGATTGTGTTATTAAAGAAGAAAAATGATGCTGCTAATACAATGGTAAAGCAAGCCACGGAAGATGCGAATAGGCTCATAATAAAGACAGCAAAAAGCATGTCTATATGTTGGTGAAGATATTGTTCTTTTGGTCATTCTGTCCGGCATATCAACAGAAGCGAACATCTATTTCTTTAAACCTGCGAAAGGTAAGATTTTGCAATGTATATATTCAGTAAACAGTATAGCAGATAAAATTGGTGCAGAAAACATACTATTCTTGTACGCATTCAGCGGTTGCGACAGGACGTCATCTCTTTTCTATCAAAGCAAGCTCAAATTTCTTAATGTGTGGCGAAAAAACCCTAATCTTGACGAAGTTGTAAAAGTGTTTAAAGAAAAGGATATACCGACAAAGAAGTTACAGCTAAAGCTGGAGAATACTTCCTCCTCAGACTTTACGGCTATAATAAAAAGGAATTTATAGATCTAAACATTTATATTTATAGGCACCTATGGTTCAGAAAATCAGCATACAGGAATAAATTTTACATTGCGTCACTGCCTCTTACAGAAGCAGCAGCAAGACAGTATTCTTTAAGTACATATATCATCCGGAACAGCAATGGATTGATAACGAAAAACCTGTTGAAGATGGGAGAAATTTAAAAATTGGAACATATCTTCTGCAATGTTGCATATAACAGCTGTTTTTCACGAGTAAATCATCTTCCTTCCTATAGAAACACAGAGTTTTCACGGCATAGGTCTATCAGATTTCGCTCCTGGGTTTCGTTACATTCTGAAGCGAGTATCTTATATCCACTTCCATTTTCTCACACTATCTTCTATCCCGCAATTTCTACGTACCCACACACAAAATAATATTCTCTTGCCATATATAAAAGTCAATATGCTCTTGGAATAACGTCAATTCTCTCAGTTTGAGAACTCTTTCCTGAGGTGAAGACATTCTTCTGACCACACAAAGTAATATTCTTTTGCCACATATCAAAGTCAATATGCTCTTGGAATAACGTCAATTCCCTCAGTTTGATAACTCTTTTCTATGTGTGCACGAAGGACTGGCAGGAAAGTGAACGGATGTGCTTGCCGAATGGTACACTGATAAGTTCTATGTCAGGATTACATAAATTCATGGTACGGAAATGCTTTTAGACCATCACCGTCCATACGCTTGGCTTCCCCCAGCTACACTGAGCACTTGTTCTACATCTGCTAGTTATTTGCTCTCAAATGGCATTTATGGACGTAGGTTTATTCTCAATACTTCATTCGATACCCATTCTGTTGATAAGTAAATCTACTGTCACAAAAATTACAAGATTCTTAAATACATTTTTTAATACGATATATATAATATATAACCCACAACTGACCTATATATTACATTGTATGGTCCAGGAGGCAGTGAATTCATGAATATCGATAGAATTATTCGGCTATTAATTCTAAGCAAAATTCATATATGTATAGGAGCGATTTTCCGATGGGTTGAGGCGGAAAATGCGTTAGAACCTACAAATAAGCTGCCCTTTTCCAGGGATAAAAATAGTTCTAGTAGTAAGTTAAGTAAAAAAAATAAATAGTCTGTCTGTGAGTACGGGTAATATCTGGCAGGTGAAAAACTGAAAAATAATTATGAAATAAATGTTCCTCATTTTCGCAGTTATGAAAATGTATCAAATGATGGTCCGTATTATAATAACAGCTTTAAATACAATCTGGCTAATGTGAAACACTCTCAAAGCCTTGCCAGACTTGAATAATGTTCGTCAGACGCCTTAAATTTGGCACGTCCGATTATACAAGTGATTGGTGTCATACATGTTTTTTTTATGAGAGCGTTAATCAATTAAATACAAAAAAAGCAAATACATCATAAAGGATACAGAATAATTATGATGGGACAGGTTTGAAAAATATTTATTGATGGCTTCATACATTTTGATGAAAGTCATAAAAAAGTTTTTATTATACATCGTACTTTAAGATATGCACGTCACGTACAAAAATCTGGCTAATGAAAAATATAATTATAATTAATCAAAAATAATAATCAATAGTTAATGAAAAATAGCGAATAAAAAATATAATTATAATTAAATGAATTCTTCTTCATCAATTTCCCCTGCGCCATCGTGAGTGTGGCGAGACCTTCGTGAATGTAAATGTCAGTCAGACGTGTATTTTCTATTATTGTTTATTTTCCCATTTTGAAGATGTCGCCTAACTCATTTGGCAATTTCGTAAATTAGTCAGACTTATTTTTAATTACAGTTTATGATTGTATCAATTTATAAGCTAAATTTCAAGCATGTAAAAATAAGGGATATGGATCCAAAAATGTTTGAATCCCCAATTTCAGCCAGACTTTCTTCCCTATATTTGAGATAAGCCAGGCTGCTATTGTCATAAACTTTATGTTCTACTTTAGTAAATGTAAATTATTTATGATTGTGACTTGTATTTGTTTTCTATCTTTTAAACCCATCCGAAAATTATAGCCAGACTAAAAAAATCCTGTTTTGTGTCACTAAGGGAACAAATTAACTCATAGGAAAAATAGGTACGAAAAAAAATCACTGCCTCCTCCTGGTTAGTACGTTCTGAAACTAATTTAATTTTTACCCTACACCACTGGTCTTTAAAATAAACTACAATCATGTCTGTTTTGAGTTCCCAACTTGTCCGATTTTCATCTTGGATAATAATTGTATACAGGGCGCCTAAGTTAGAGGATTAACTAGGTATTAGTGTCTGAAATATGAAACCTATGCCTTGGGGCAAGTCGTCTGGGAATATTTTGATTATTAATGTCTAACGGTCATTGGTTTTGAATTATGGGGCTCAAAGGAAATCGCTTGTTTGCTTTTTTGAGGAACCGAAACAACATTGAGTAGAGGTGTTATCTAGCGTCTGTTTTAAGCATCTATACCTTGAATGTATAAAAATTTGGAGAATACATTCGACTGAGCAGGGTTTTGGATTGGCAAGGATAAGACGGTTTTTGGAAGGGCTTTATTAATAACTCAGCCTCCAAAAATATAAGATTAGGAAAAGCGATAGCAAGGAAAAATATTGTCAACTAACATAAACTCATACAGTGGAAAGTTTGAACTTAACGATGAAACTCAATTATAAATTGTTATTAATTAAAGTATAAACTGTTATCATTAACCTTTGTTGACAAATCAACACAATACTCGAATTAGAGGTCAAAGTTTGGTGCAGCAGCCCATACCGGCAGACTTTGATCTCCAGTGCGAACTACCGAAAGGGAAAAGCCCCTTTGGTAGATCAAAGCTCTCACTTTAAAAAAAGACCTATCAGTGCGAACTACCGAAAGGGAAAAGCCATTCTGATCAGGCACGTTTAAAAAAGACCTATCAGTGTGAACTACCGAAAGGGAAAAGCCACTCTGATCAGGCAACCTTAAAAGTGAAAATTAATAATGTCATAAGGCAAAAGTGCTACTTAATTTAATGACATATAAAAAGTAAACTACGTAACTAATACATTCATCCAGATCAAATAACATATCCGCCCTTCAGGCCAACTCTCGCTCTCGCTATCCGCCCGTCAGCATTCATTCTGTAACTGCTTCCTTTCCTCCACTCTCTTTTTACGTGCTGTCTGATAATTTCTGTCTTCGAATTCACTGATAAAGTCTGCTTGCAATTCTACCCATCCATTATTTTGGTTTGCTGCCTTGTATTCCTCGAACCATAGATTTGCTGCTCCGTCCAAAAATATTTCAAAATCTCCAATTTTTAATGCATCATCCCATCCGTTTGCTATTGCCGTTCTTTTGTATGACTTTATAAAATAATTGGCTTTGTATCTGCAAGGATGGAATGTAGGTGGGCTAATAAACTGTGATATTGCTGCTTTCTTCGCAGTAGCCAAAGCGTCTGTGATTGTTGTGTTTGCCATGTTGTGACCTACTGTTTGGATATCTTGTGCTTCGTCTTGTTGGCTTTCTTCACTGATGACTTCCCTAGCCTCCGTGCTGCTGTGTGATGCTTGGGTTTCTTGGTATATTTGCGAGTTTCCACTAGGTGGTTCCACTAATGGTTTATCGAGAAATAAGATTATCTTAACTTGTTCTAAATTTATTATTGGGGATGTCGGTGGCAATCTTCTTAATTTCCGTGATGCTGAGAAGATGGCTGTACTGCTGTGAGGTAGGGTGGACTCCTTAGCTGGCGTGTCGGATTGACTCTTAGAACGTAGATAGTGTTTTTTATCTGACATTCGGGGGCGGATTTAAGTAATTAGACGACAATGACTCTTACTCCACCAAAATGTCAAGAAGGCAACTTTTTATGATTGCCAAAAAATCTCAAAGAAAACTGGTACAGAAAACAATCTCGTGGGTCACCACGGCTATAAAAAATATAGACGGCTTGGATTGATGCAAAATGTTGTTTTTAGCTGGATCAGGGGTCTATCTGGAGCGTATCTCCTCGACGAGTCCTTGGCCCTGTGTCCTATGTACGGGGATCAAAACGGCAGCCTCCACCACGTGTCACATATGCTGACGGGCGGATAGAGAGAGAGCTGGCCTGAAGAGCAGATAGGTTACTTTTTGTATGTCATTAAATTAAGCAGCACTTTTGCCTTATGGCCTTATTAATTTTCACTGATTCACTTTTAAGGTTGCCTGATCAGAATGGCTTTTCCCTTTTGATAGTTCGCACTGATAGGTATTTTTTAAAGTGAGAGCTTTGATCTACCAGAGGGGCTTTTCCCTTTCGGTAATTCGGACTGGAGATCAAAGTCTGCCGGTATGGGCTGCTGCGCAGCGTTTTATACCAAACTTTGACCTCTAATTTGAGTATTGTGTTGAATTGTCAACAAAATTAATCATAACAATTTATACTTTAATTAATAACAATTTATAATTGAGTTTCATGGTTAAGTTCAAACTTTGCACTGTATGATTTTATGTTAGTTGACAATATTCCATCCCTATATCGTCAGGTTCAACAACAAATTAACGATAACCTTCATCTGTGATGGCGTAGCCAGAGTTTGCACAAGAAGGAAAGTAAAAAGTAAGTATCTTTAAGTATTTGCTTCTCAGTATTTTTCCTTTTAATGGAATTAGTTTTGCCATGAAAGAAAAATAGCCCTCTAAAGCATTTCGTATTTAATGGGTATTTAAAATGTAAAACAGCTATCTTCCCGTGGCTATACGCAACTGTGAGCTTAGAGAAGAGGCCTTAAAGTTAATATTATTGGGAGTTTCAACTTACACGCTTTGTAAGCAGTTACTCTACTAAAAAATATATAAATATTCCCAGAACACTGTCAAAAGTTTTGCGCCCCCATCTATGTTAGTCGTGGAATGTAATACGATTTGATATTTCTGTATAAATTAATTAGAGGAGTTGACCAACGAATTATCACAAATAAATGGTATACTACTGATTTTAACATTCAGGCAAAGGAATAAAACATAAATGAAAACGTTTGCAAAAACCACGACAAAAACTACCGCTTAAGTCCCCAACGCGTCAATACATTCCAATTAAGATGTTATTAATTGTGTCTTGGGATAAATTGGTTCATCTTCTCAATCGGCAATTATGAGCTACTGGCAGTGCCTAGGCGGCCCGCGGTTGTTTCTTTGACTTATGGCTCTCTTAAGACAATCCCAGATGTGTTTTACTATATTCATCTCTCGCTATAATGGGGGTCAGTCCAATCGAGTAATATCTTCTCATCTAGAGCATGTTGGACAATCCTGGCTTTATGGGGACGGGCATTATCATCCATAAAGATAAAATTGGGGCCGATTTGTTGTCTTAATTAATGAATAAGCTCTGTACGACAGTTATAAATAATGCCTCCAAAATATTTCGGTACTTCCTTGATATGGAGCAACTACAAGAGCTGTATTTAACTGGTTTTGTCATCCCGGCTCGCTCCAAATTCTGTTCTGATTATCATTCCTGAGATTCTAGTCTCGACTGTAAATGTTACATTCCGCTGTTGCGGTAATATCAAGTTTTGGTGCTCTCGAGCCCATTGCAGTTCTCCTGCGCTTTCATGCCAAATCTAGTCGTGAAACTCTTATCGACCACGTCCTTGTAATCCAGCATTTTAAAGTATCCTAGGCATCGCCCGACTTCATTATATTAACGCAAGTTATGTATGCTGAAATTGTTGCTCTCTGAACAATATGCCGATCTTGTCTAACATTGCTTACTCTTCGGCGACCGGATCTAGAACGGGAGGTAACTACCAATTTCTTCAATTCAACAGTGAACCGTACAATATTTAAATAATCCGCAATTTGATGCCTTGAAAGACGCTCCTGCTACAGAGCGATAATTCTCCTTCTATCAAAAATAGAAATTTTTGTCACTTTCAATGTAGTCCTGGAGGCAGTGAATTTTTGAAGTGAAACTCCTTTAGCAAGGGTAAGTCCGAAAAAATTAAAATCAAATGAAACGCACAACCATAATGAAACACTTTAATGAAGCATGTTCCAGTATAGCTAGAGGGCTGAAATTTTCAGGACATGTAGCCGGGGTAAAAAAAGTTCCTGGGCGAAAACGGGAATAGGTGGGGGGATTTGTGGAAGAAAACCATTTTTTGCCGATATCTGCAACGAAGCCTCGGATCGAAAATCTGACAAGCGATGTCCCCGTTTACGGGTCGTCAACGGAGGGGAGAAAATTTTATAATTATATTCCCCCCCCCCCCACCCTCCCGGATCGAAAAAATTGAGAAAAACGTAAAAAGTTGTTCGGAATGTTAATAAAAGTATTATAAAACGAAATAAGAAATAAATATAAGTAAAAAAAAAGTCGGAGAAACGCGGTTTTCGGCGAAAAAAGGCGAGGTAATTGAACTACAAGGTGTTGGAGGGCGAAAATAGAACGATAACAAAATGTTTTATGAAAAAAAAATTATAAAAAAGCTAAAAAATTAAATTAAAAAAATGTGCAAACCGGGGGCAAAAGTGGAGGATAAAAAAGCTTAAAAAAAATAAAAACTCAATTCCTAATAACTCTTTCAGAAGTTTCACTTCAGTTGTGTACTTATAAAGGTGAGGCACATAACTTTTTTTTTGGTACTAATTTTCCCAGTTAGCAAACATCGATAGAATTAATTGTTCAGTTAGTAATTCTGAGCAATATTTTCTATATCGTTGAGGCGCAAAAAAAAGGCGCCAGACGATACAAATGCGCTGCACTTTTTGTCCACTGATAATGGTTTCGATATGGTTTTAGTAGTAAGGGTATACTAAAGTTATTACAAAATTATTTATTTTTTAATTCATCTTATTTTGGCAGTTCTGAAAATTTTCAGATGTCAGATTATTGCTCTTTTCGTTTCATGAAACACCAGGAAAATAAGTCATCTTTGGAACCCATTGAAAAACTTTTGCCAGACTCAAAAATTCTTGATTAGTGTCACCAATAGAACAAACTAAGAGATATATGCCGCCGACTGGGAAAATAAGTGCAAAAAAAATCACTGCCTCTTGGACTGATATAACTGACATCAATTGACAGATTTTTTTCCTATTGAAATTAAAACAGCAATCTCTATAATTCACTATTATTGGTTTTAAATACTGAATTGCAATAAAGACGGTCATTATGAAATCCACGACTGACGATTTGACGTTGGGATTATTTTAAGAGATCTATAAATCAAAAAAATATCCCGCCTAGAAATCGCCAGGAGCTTATAATTGCCGCTCAAAAGAAATGGACCAGTTTAAGCCAAAATTGGTGACTTAATTAGAAGTAGAGGTTGGTTAGTCCCATAATATTGATCCGTTTCTTATCGTTTTTTCAAATGCCTTCATTTTAGTTTTATCCCTTTGTCTGCATGTCTTACAAAATGTCAATTAGAAAAAACGTTAAAACCAGTAGTATATCATTTCTTTGCCATAATTCATCAGACAACCCTTCAAACTACCCTGGACAAAAATATCAAACCTTTATTACGTTCCAAGACTCAGATAGCCAGGAGTATTTTAAAAAAATCTTTATATGTCCAAAGCGCATTATCTAACGCTCTTCCATCAGGCTACGACAAATTGGTGAGAAGTTCATTGCAGGGTACACTTTCTAATTTAATAATTTTACTTTAATAAAATGTTTTTAAAACTAAATACCTCGTTGCCTAACTAATCCAAACTGGACACTTGTAGATAGGTTATGTATTGGTGTGGCGGATTCATTGGTGGTGTTTTCTGCATATATGGCCACCAGAGTTTTCTACAAAACCTAGAGGTAGTAAGATTTTTTTAGTGTTTCTCTTGAAACTAGCTTAGTTTTGTTTAGTTTGGTTTAAATTTATATTGTCTGAACAAAACTAAAATATCTAAAACTATCATTAACAAAGCCAACCAGGGCTAACCAGTGCTAACTCAAACCGAAGGATATTTGAGAAAGACTGATCGGCAACGCTTCTCCATATTTAACTCGACAGTTAAGAAGCAACTCTTTCAATCTACTTTGCTGTCATTCATAGCGGTGTAGATATTATGTTATTATTGCTTCCATATGTATTTTCATGGCTCTTTTGAAAGAATACCTGATTAATAAATATGAATTAATATTAATGATTGTTTAATTTATTCAGCATTTTTCAAGAGTGATTCTTCGGCTTCGGAACCATAAACGGCTTTTCATCTCAAAAACTGCTCCGAGGAGTTGATTTATATTCCAGCTAATTACCGAAAGTGGCAGAAGATAAAAAAAAATTAGAAACATTCCCCGAAATCCCTTTTAAATGGTTTTTGGACATAGTTGCTTTGTTAAGGAGGGGTGTTGCGAATAATATTTATGTCAGATAAATCATTTCAAAACGAGTATTTCAACATCTGCAAATAAGTGCCAAACTATATCAAAGGCGGAACATTTGCATAAATAGGTCATGACAGTGAATTACCAATAAAGAGACTAAAAACCAGGATTGGCGTGATTTTAATGGTTATTTATATTAAGCGTTTTTTATTGAATAGTTTAAATAATTGTCATAGGTAACTATTTTTATTCAACGTGAATTTTCGATATTTTAAACATAAGTACCCAAGTTTTGATAACGATTATGGCTGAATCCCAAGTTGAAAGAAAATGCTGCAGAGAATTTGCAATACATCTTATGAATCTAAATACCAATTCAGACCGTCTACTACGATTATTCTTTGCTCGAGCACAATTATCAATAAAGCGGTTGAAAACCAGGGTTTGCGTTATTTTAAAAGTTATTTATATCAAGCGTTTTTTAATGAATATTTTAAATAATTGTCATAGGTATTAGTTGTCAAGGAAATGGAATTTCAGCAACAGTTTAGTTTTAACGCTTTTTGCCTTCTTAAATATGACAAAATAAAATTTCTCATTTACGATCAACCGTTAAATTCCGAGAAATACCTTCAAATTTTGAGGTCAGTGGTGAAAGAGTTTTTGGAAAATCTGCCATTAGAAGATTATCGTACCTGTTGGTTTTAACTCGATAAGGGCACCGGCCCATTGCACTGGGACAGTAATAACAGAGTTCGAAATGTTCGACGGTTTTAGTGGTAAGGGTTTACAAAAGTTAAGTAAAAAAAAAAATAGTTTGTCTGATCTGTAAGCATTGCAAATGCGTCTGGCAAGTGAAAAATTTTTTTTTTTTATTTGTCTTGGCAGTTCTAAAAATTTGTCAGATTATTGCTTTTTTCGTTTCATGATCGATTTTAGTAAATGTAAAAAATTTATAACGAGGAAAATAAGTCGACTTTTATCTGTGGAGCCCTACGGAAAAATTTTGCCAGACTCAAAAAATCCTTGATTAGTGTCACCAATAGAACAAACTAAGATATACGCCGACTAGGAAACTAGATATCAAAAAAATTCATTGCCTCCTGGACTAATACGACTGACATCAATTGACAGATTTTTTTCAAAAGAAATCAAAACAACAATCTCTAGGTATAGTAATTATTCACTATTATTGGTTTTAAATACTGGATTGCAATAAAGGGAGTAATAATTATGAAATCCACGACTGACGATTTGACTTTGGGATTATTTTAAGAGATCCATAAATCAAAGAAATACCCCGCCTAGTAACCGTCTGGAACCTGGAACTCATAATTGCCTCTCAAGAAAAATTAACCAATTTAACCCAAGATTGGTGACCTAATTGGAAGTAGAGGTGAATTAGTCACATAATATTGATCCGTTTCTTGTCGTTTTTCAAATGCTTTCATTTTAGTTTTATCCATTTGTCTGCATGTCTTATAAAATGTCAATTAAAAAAATGTTAAAACTAGTAGTACATCATTTATTTGCTATAATTCGTTGGACAACCCTTCAAACTGTGCAAAAATATCAAATGTTTATTACGTTCCAGGACTCAGATAGATGGGGGTGCCAGACTTTTGCCTGAGAATATTTTTAAAAAATTCTTTATATGTCCAAAACGCATTTTCTAACGGTCCTTCATCAGGCTCCAGAAAATTGGTGATAAGTTTTTCTGCAGAGTACACTTTCCAATTTAATAATTTTCCTTTAATAAAATGTTTTTAAAACTAAACATCTCGTTGCTTAACTAATCCAAACTAGCACAAGCTAGTGTTTGTATATATGTTATGTATTGGTGTGGTGTATTCATATGTCAAATGCTGGTATTTTCGTATCTGATGACCACCACAGTTTTCTACAAAACCTAGAGGGCAGTAAGATTTCCTTAAAATATTTTTTGAAACTTGCTCACGTAATTGGCTTAGTTTTGGATAGTTTGGGTTAAATCTAAATTGTTTAACTCGACATTTAAGGAACAAGAATCCTTGATTAATAAATATGAATTAATTAATCATTTTTTAATTCCGTTCATATCTTTTTCAAAAAGGATTCTTCGGCTTCGAAACGGCTTTGCATCTCAAAAGCTGCTCCGAGGAGTTAATTTATATTCCAGTTAATTACTAAAAGTGGCAGAAGATAAAAAAAAATTAGAGACGTTCCCCGAAATCCTTTTTAGATGGTTTTTGGACATAGTTGCTTTGTTAAGGAGGGATGTTGCGAATAATATTTATGTCAGATAAATCATTTCAAGACGAGTATTTCAACATTTGCAAATAAGTGCTAAACTACAGTCGGACTTGCCGCTGATGCAGTTCGACGGCTGAGGGACAGAGGAGAAAAACCCCATAAAAACAGGTGGCGGCGAAGGCCGTCAGTAGCAGTAGTTTTGTTTTTAACTGTTTTGATAGGGGCTGAGTGAAATCAAATTTTTTTTATCGCATTCCTTTCGAAACTTATTACCCGTGCCGTTGACTATATATCAAAGGCGGAACATTTGCATAGATAGCTCAGGACAGTGAATTACCAATAAAGAGACTAAAAACCAGGATTGGCGTGATTTTATTGGTTATTTATATCAGGCGTTTTTTATTGAATAGTTTAAACAATTGTCATAGGTAACTATTAGTATTCAACGTGAATTTTCGATATTTTATACATAAGTACCCACGTTTTGATAGCGGTTATGGCTGAATTCCAAGTTGAAAGAAATAAATTGCATGCTGCAGAGAATTTGCAATAAATCTTATGAATCTAAATACGAGGTCAGACCGTCTGACTAGAGCACAATTATCAATAAAGCGGTTGAAATTCAGGGTTGGCGTGATTTTAAAGGTTATTTATATCAAGCGTTTTTTAATAAGTATTTTAAATAATTGTCATAGATATTAGTTGTCAAGGAAATGGAATTTGAGCAAGTTTTAACGCTTTTTGCCTTTTTAAATACAACAAAATAAATTTTCTCATTTACGATGGACCGTTAAATTCCGAGAAATACCTTCAAATTCTGTAGTCAGTGGTGAAAGAGTTTTTGGAAAATCTGCCATTAGAAGATTATCGTACCTGTTGGTTTCAACTGGATAAGGGCACCGGCCCATTGCACTGGGACAGTAACAACATAGTTCGAAATATTCGACGATCGTTGCCTGAGACGTTTGGAACCATGGAATTTGCCTGCTAGATCACCCGAGCTCATGCCACTTGATTTTTACTTGTGGGGTGATTTGAAAAAAAGTATAAGGACAGCAACAACTGAATCGCCAAGTATCCGGATTCTAAAATGTTTGGAAGTCTCTTGTTCATTGGTTGTAGATCGGGGAACATTTCATTGAAGTGTCTGTATGTTCTTCCTATATTTTGGTTACATTGTCTATGAAGAATAAACAATTTCATCAAAACCTCATTCGAATAGTTATTTCCCGCCATTTCAATTTTTGCCGAGTCACTTTCCTTAAGAAACGCGCAATGTATCATTAATAACGCATTAATTGTCAAATATTCCTAATGACATGTTTCATCATGACATTTCATCGCTATCTAAGACAAATATGCCAAAATAATCCGATTGGTTAGTTGATAATATACAGGGTGTTTCATTAAAAAAAAATACACGTTTGACAATTTTTGTATGTAGCAGTAAATTCACGAATCTTAGGCCACCCTGTATAACGCAGAGCAAACTTTTCTATACAAAACTAATACACAGGACCTTGGCAAGCTACGTTCAAGATTTCAAGTTTCTACGAATCCAGTTACCGCAGTAACAAACATATAATTAGAGCTATGTTATGTTTTGACCAAAAAATATGGAAAATAATTAATAACACAAAAAACCGTTAGGGATGGGTATAGGAAAGTATTAGACAAAAATAATCAGAAAGTAATTGCGAATCGAAAAATGCAATCGTCATTTGAAATATCAGAGATGTTGATGCTTTTTGGTATAAGCATCAACGCTGCATCGCTAAAAATACTTTACATAGATAGATCAGGAGCAATTACTTAAGCAGCCAAATTTTCAGAATAATCCAATTTCCCGTTTTCCATAAACGTCTAAGGTACCTTCAACCGTGAGACACCCTGTATATTATAGGTTATTTCGCTCTTAGTTATGTTCATAATATATAAAACAAATTCGAATGGAAAAATGGAAAAAGATTAATATTGAATTTAGGTAAAAAAAATCATGGTTTTGCTAAAAATAAAACTACATATTTATTAAATCAGCATTTAATTGATACCTGTAATTTAATAACTATCATTAGGTAAATAAGTATACTATTATAGATATAAACACTGTTAAGTGAATTTACGTCATGTTTATTTTAGTATTGTTACGTTTATTTAGGTTTAAAATTCAAAATCAGTGATTGTTGAAACGGCTTTACAAAATCTCCCTACGCAGGATTATAGATTACATAAATTAACTAAGCCTACATATTACATATGGTATATGCATGTAGGTACTGACTACAATAAGTATGAAACCTATACGGAAAATCCGGTATAGCACGCCAAATACAGCTCAACGATTTAGTGCAATTTACTTCGATAGTTCTCTAGGTTTATATGTAAACCTCTTAACGATCAATAATTGACGTTAAATTTCACTATCGAACTGGAACAAGCTGCTCGTTTTCTTGTTACGCCCATGTCTATTTTCCATAATACGGCGCGCGGGCTGCTTTCATAGTCTGTTTATTCGAGACAACTTTATGGACCCAAGAAGACGGTTCTACATATAAAAACTTTATTATCTCGTAAAATGAGATTTTTTATTTTTTATTACTGCGACACTGCTGTATTAAGATAAAAGAAAGATTATTATTTATCCGAAGCTACATTCAAAACATGGGTTACACCAGACTTTAAATTGGCTCTAAAAAGTGTAAACAAGAGTTATTCGTAAGATTAGTTAATGTGTTGTGAATTCGCTTTGTTTAATATAATTGAAATATTAAAGACAGCAAATAAAAATTTCAAGCTTGAGATTTGTAGGCACTATAGTCAACCTATAACTAACCGACATTTTAGCAGACACTCGGATGGATTTTTTTAGGGAAATTTCGATGAAAATTGTATTTGTTTCTCGAGAGCCTCCTTTTATGCAAATTATATATTGTATTAAACCTTTGGGGAATAAGTGCATCTAACTAATACATATCTACTGACAATGGGGGTTGACAGGTCTGCCCAACTCGATTCTATTAAATTCCTAGACAAGTATTTTATTTCAAACTTTAAACATGCCAGTGAATTGCGTGGTAATTAGATTATTTTATTATTTATCATCCAATTGGTTGGCTCATGAACCCAAAGGGTAATTTTTTAAAACAATTATTGTAATCATAGAATGATAAAAATAAAAATCAAGTCGCCAGTGTTAAGCATCTGACAGTTAAAATATATAGTGTAAACCCAATCATAATAACAATTATTATCCTTGGTGTAAACCACTAGATATGTTTGATAAAAAGGAAATATAAGCTTATAATAATCATCCACAGGTGGCGCTTTGAACAATTTCACGTACATTTGAATTTTAGCGTTGACCATAGGAATATTTTACCTTTTGCACCTTCTTAAAAGAAGGTGCAAATAACGCACAGGGCATATAAAAGACGTCGATTAAAAAAAATTAAGACATGCAGAATAAATCTGAAAAAAAAAACTCGGTAAATATATACTTTGCGCACTTTACGAATTTTGCAATTTCTTTTTGTGTGACGTGTATTAGACAGTATTACAAGTGTTTTATAATACGTTACATATTGCGCAATTCACTTTTGGTGCCACAAATTTAAAAAAAAAATCACAGATTAGGCTATTTAGTAATACATTTGAACGCGAAAACTCTCCCAATTTGACGTTAAAGATGAAAATTTACTTGCAATGTTGTCACACTTGACTAATATTCTTGATTTTCAAGTAGGTGAATATCGAGGTAAATATCCCAGGTCAGGTGCATGTTTCAAAAATTAGAATAACGACTTGGCAAACTAACTGAACAAGCGCGCTACGCGCGCTTGTCTTTAAACCAACCACAGCCAACCCAAAATAACCGACACTAACCCAAACTAACGAATACTAAGTCAAACTAACTAAAACTAACCCTAACTAACCAAAACTAACCCAGACTAAGCCTAATTTTCCAAGGTAAAGAGACAAGCGCCTTACGCGCGCTTGTCTTCACTATCCCAGACTCAGAAAAACCAACCTGGGCTAACCCATACTAACCAAAAGTAACCCTAATTAACCAAAGTAAAGAAACAAGCGCGCTTGTCTTCCGTATCCCAGATTAAGCAAAATGAATCGAAACTAACTTTAATTAACCAAACAAGCGTATTGAGACAAGCGCGCTACGCGCTTGACCAACCCGCCTACCGCAAAATCCAAATATTAACCCAGAGTAACAAAACAAACGCACTACGCGTGGTCCTCTCTTAACTAATCCAAATGAACCAAACAAGGGCGCATTTGTCTCTCTTACTTTTGGTCGTCAAAAAACGAGCATCTTACATAACTCAAACTAACGAATTAATATTATTATTTATTACTTAAATAAACACAAATTACTTCTGAATCACCATCTAAGTATCTATAAAGTGTTGGCTGGCTGTATCCAACAAGATACCGGATTTTAGAATCGAACAGAAATTACACTTAGCCAACCTATGCGTACGTCAGCCGTCAGCTAAGCCGTGTCAAGCTAACCTAAATAGGTAGATAATCATAATTTAAGAAATAATCTTATTCTGACGTTTGCGCCAAAAATATTATCATTTTAAAGTGCAAAAAAAAACAGTATTTGCGGTTTTTAAGAAAAAAACGAGCTGGTAAAAAACTTTTTGAGGCTGCTATTACCTATTCTTGTTTCGTCATTACGCATGCCCGAAACATGGAGCATGGAAAAGTTAGCAAAGATAGTGTAAGTTTGGATGGAACACGTCGGATTAACACAACTGCAGTGAGTAAACTTTGTGATTTTTTTATGACAAGTAGAAACTTTTGCGCAACATTTAATGTGTGGGAGATGTTAAGGGAATTAGCGTAGAATATGTCAATAGTATTGTGGTAGCCATAAGTGCGCAAACTAAATAATGACCAAAAATTACACACCCACCATGGATGAGCTACGAAATCCGACAGTTCGAAGTTTCTGTGCGAATGTTCTATTTTGCTACTAATTCATTTGTCGATCTTCGAAGATCTAAGGTGCTGCTTTTTATATTTAGGTGTCGACTATACTGCTGTTGACTTTTTTTGCGTGTGCTGTTTGGGAAATTTAATAATATAAAGTATTAGAATCAAATAGCTGAGCTAAAATCAGGTGTTTGTAATTAAGACAGTAGAATTTTCTCTTTTTATCACAGAAAATCTACTTCCTTAGGTAATAAGAAAATATGCACTACAGCTGATTTTTGTTGTCGTTACAGACCAAGTAAATAAAAATGCCAAGAAAAAAAATTAAAATAGAAATAAGAAAGTTAAAAAATAAACATAATGGTATGGCAATTCGTTCAGCTGCGCTACGGTTTGGTGTTCCTGCTTCAGCACTGGTCGACAGTGGTGGTCGAAAACAAGAATTACCCTTTGTAACAGAGGATATGCTAGCTAAGTATCTACGTGTTGTGCCCTCCACGGAAAAGGACTAACCAAAGATGAAACATTACAACAATATACGAATATATATAAAGGGAGAAAATTGTAGCTCCTTGAAAGGACAAGCCTCCAGGAACTGATTGATTCAACAGGTTTTTTTTTAACAGGCATCCAGGTCTAAGGATGCGTAAAGGTGCAGCTATGTCCATCGAAAGGGTAAGAGGAGCAGTTCCTTTTATAGTGGAAAAGGTATTGGAAGGTTATATGCTGAGAAAAATATACAAGCCTCAGATACAAAACACGTTTTCAACTATGATGACATTCTCTAGTGACTCTAAGGAAGTAGAAATAGTGGCTCTCAAAGGCAAAAAGAAAATATCGACAAACATAGCAGGAACTGGAAAAAGTAATACCACAGTGTTAGTCTATGGAGCAGCAATGATACAAAAATGCTACCCTTCATAGTTTTTAAATTGTTAAATGCCAGAAGATGATTATCCAGGCCCTACCTATACGGCACAATATCAAGGATGGATAGAGATAATATAAAACCATTTTCTCATTAGTTTTCGCAAGTATATAAAAAATATATAAATCATCGATAGAAGAAAAGCGGACAAAAAGTCACCTAGTTTTTTAATGGTGTTGTCATTCACCCTAACTATTTAATTGTGCAGGCAGCTGTGGCAAAGCTTCCCCCAAATTTGAGCCACTATCTCTACCCCCTCGATGAAGGCAATGAAAGGCTGACTGGAATAAATTAATGCTTGGCTACACGGACAAAATTTAGATATGCTACTTCCGAAGATTCACTTGTCTAGCTACATAAGGATACTATAAAAAGACTCATGAAAGTCCAAGTCTTGCTATCAGGATTTATCTCCACAGGTTTATTTCCAGTCGACATCACAAAGTTTCCTTGCTCCGTTTGAAATGAGAATTCAAGCTGTGATCAAATTGGCAATGAGTTTTCATAAGATCTCAACGATGATGTTGCGATGCACGAACATACTAATGTGAGATGCCATATCAGAAAGCCATGGATCAGACTGATTCACTTAGGCAGTTGATATAGAAGCCTAAAGAAGTTAAAGAGAAAACATCTGGCTTAGAATTACTTTTCCTACTATGTCATCGAGATG
Source organism: Pissodes strobi (assembly GCA_016904865.1). Classification (NCBI taxonomy): domain Eukaryota; kingdom Metazoa; phylum Arthropoda; class Insecta; order Coleoptera; family Curculionidae; genus Pissodes; species Pissodes strobi. The sequence continues at coordinate 2,974 of MU185614.1, read as the reverse complement.
TCATATCAGAAAGCCATGGATCAGATTGATTCGCTTAGGCAGTTGATATAGAAACTTCAAGAAGTTAAAAAGAAAACATCTGGCTTAGGATTACTTTTCCTACTCTGTCATCTATTCCTCTCTGTACATTTTCACCCCAACCTTCTACCTCAAGGTCTACTCCAACCTTAACTGCCAACCCATCAAGTGCCGCTCTTTGAGCTTTTTCTTCGAAACAAACAAAATGATAATGCTAAAAAAGGCTGTTCTTATACGAAAAGTGTCAGAAAAAAAAACAAATCAATATAAGGAGAGATATTTACATCTCTAAAAGCAGCCAAAAGATTCAAATTCTTAGAAGAAGCAAACAAGTTACTAGTAATCAGAGAGGGTAAATCATGTATACTTTGAAGAGAGTGACGATGATCTTATTATTTCTGAAGTTGAAAGCAAAGTCAAGCTAGTAGAAGAACATTACTATGCAGTAGCAGCATATGCCCTATAATGGTATTTAGGGCGTATTGTTACAGCAAAAGGCAAGACAAGTAAACCCATGATGATATCCAGTCGGTAGACAATGCTAATAAAACTGAAACATTTTCTTTCTTAAAAAACGATACAAATGTGTATCATTTGTATTAACTCAGGGTTTTCTATTCGTTTCTATTTTTTTACTTTATATTTTCTCAACTCTGTGGCATGACTTTTTTAATCAAAAGTTTGTTAGCTTGTAATTTTTTTATTTTTAGTCGATTGATCTAAAATTTAAAAAAAAATTGGCGACACACTGAGAATGTTTACAATATCCTCATGAGGAATAATAAGAGACAAAATTTAAATTAAACACATTCGTTTTTGCAGTCGCACGTTACTATTTGAATTGTTCTTATTATCATGATCTAAATATATAGATATACAGTGCTTTTCTTTAATCAAATTAGGAAAATGAAACTGAGAATAAGTAATCGTAACATAAATGCTACATCAAAAGTAACAAATAAAAAATCCAAGATGGCCGCTAGGTGCCATTTTAAAATAAAACAAATGGGAAGATGTGGCTTGCTCTACATCATTTTATAGCTTTAAGCGAGTACTTTATAATACTAGAATATTAAATCAGTATCTTCACTCAATACAAAATGACGGCATGCTAAATAAATAAATAGGTCTTTTTTTCTTTATTTCCAACAGTCACCCACTTATAGGAAATATAATTAGAAAATCAGTAAAAATTATATCTAAAATTGTACCTACCAAGAATATAAGGGAAGGTACTTTAAATAAACAGTCTGTTGGTTCAAAAAAATCCGTTATAACGAATCGACAAAAGTTTTAGTTAGTCTCCATAGAATCTGAAAATATGTCGGTATCGTGATCAGTATTATTCAGCGTTTTGCACATGTAATATAAAAGAGATCTAGTTAGCATATTGTTATTGAGCCAATCACAGTAAAATATACAGGAATTTCTTGAATTAAGCCTAGGAATACATATCGCTAGCTGTTATTAAATGAGAGAAAAAATCTTACTCATTCAGTTCAACAGAGGCTGAAAATACTTCTGACGCTTAAAAAGTCTGTCTGAGATTTCTGAAGAGGATAGAGCTTCTCTGTATTAATCCAGGAATTTGCGTAACTATTTAGATACTGATTACCATATTGGTCGTCGGGATCCTACGGAATGGCCGGCCCGGTCACCAGATTTGATTTCGTTTAACTTATTTTTATGGTGGTATTTGAAAAAGATGTTTTAAACGAAACCTGCTTGTATTCTGGATTTACGTCAAAGGATAACAAACGTTTGCAAAAAGTTGACATCACTTGTATTTGAAAATGTTCGTTGAAAAATCTCAGACACATTATTTATTTGTCAAGAAGTACAGAGCCTTCATATCCAGATTTTTTGAACTGAGTGCGTAAGATTTTTTCTCTTATTTAGTGATATTAAAAATGCCGCCATTTTGTATTGAATGAAGATAATGGCTGAATATCCTAGAATTATAAAGTACTCGCTTAGAACTTCAAAATGGTGCCTAGAGGTTGTCTTGTTTTTTTTTTATGTTATGATACTAAAACATCTTGTCTCTTATAACCTTTTTCTTCTCTTATTTCCTATTTCTTCTCTTCATTCATTTAGAACACTTTATAAATTTCTTTGTTCTGCGCGTTGACTTAATTCGGTATGCCGGGTACCAGCTAGTGTTTCGGCATTCTAATAAAAAAATGGAGTCATACTTTTTGTGACAAGAAACACAAAACAATTTGGAATTGAAATTGAAAAGCTATTTTTAGGATTATTCAGCAAACTGTAAAGCTCTGTTGAAGAATTTGCGAATGAAGATCTTGCGGCTGCAGTTATAATAATTGTTCGGGTAGTTTGGGCAAAGAATATTATTTCGTAGTAGAATTTTTTTTAGTTTGGGTTAGGCATTTCGTTTAAATTAACTTACTCGAAAAGTTGAGAAACTAAACATCAAATAAGAAGTTGATGGCGTGCAAATTTTACCAATTGGAAATGGATAATTCCGTCATCGGATATGTCCCTTGTAAGGAACCATATTCTGGAAGCGAGGGGGAAATTGCTGGCCAAATTTGTACAACAAATCTTTACTAACTCCCAAAAATGTCAACTAATTGCAAAAAATGCCGACTAGTTCCAAAAAATTACAACACATTCCAAAAAATGCCAGCTAATTCAAAAAAAATGTCAACTAACTCCCAAATTGCCAACTAATTCTAAAAACTTTTAAAAATAAAAATATATAAAAATCTATCATTCATAAGAAATTGAATATAAAGAAAGAAAACTAAAAATTATAGTTTCATTCCAATACAACTAGTTTAAATCATCTTTCAAAAAAAAAACTGAAAATAAAGCAATAACAACATTAAAAACCAAAAATTTGAAACCTTAGAAATACTGCTCTCAAACTCATATCGTACCCGTTGTCCCTCTCGCACTACCTGTGGTGGTGGTTCTATTATCCCTATAACCT
>MU185613.1:88022-105953 GCA_016904865.1 Pissodes strobi | reverse complement strand
TTTGGTAAAAAAAAACACCCTAAATTTACAACATTGGATGAACTCAGACGCAACTCAAATTCGACAAATTAAAGAGTTAATAAAACAGAAAAGACCTTATCCCTTACCTACTATTTCATCTAAATATGTGAAGCTGCCTTGCGGGTTGTAAAGTTTTCTGATGGTTCCCTGTGTGGTATTTTTACTGGCATCCAGTGGCAGCTGGTCCTTCAGAGGTCTAGGACCCGAGCCTCCAAAGAAAAAATTAACAAACTAAATATTTTATTCTTTACAATATGGATTGATAGGTTTTAATTGAGGTAAATACATTCTGCAATAAATATGGTATAGGGAGGTTCAAAAAGTAAAATTTCGGAGAGAAAGTAATTCGACAACTTCAGTTGTGACTCTGTTGTCGTCGCGACATCTTGGGGGATTGCGATTGTTGAAATTTTCAAAGTACCTATCACACTTATAACGTTTCTTTAATTATTGTTATTTACGCTAAATGGTTTCTTTTACTACTCATTCCTGTGGAAGTGTTGAAGTTGATTGAAGAACAACACTTGAACTCTATAACAGCCCTGTTCAATAGAATATATATAACGGGAACCATACGGAATGACTAGAATCGACCGTTGTTACAATACCCAAAAAGAAAATGGGAAGAAATGTGATGAATATCGTACAATCAGCTTGATAAGCCACACATTGAGTATTCTTGAAAGTTATACACCGCAGTGTATTTCAGAAACTGGAAAGTAATATCTCGGATACCCAGTTCGGGTTTAGAAACGGATACGCACTCAGGACGCATTATTTGCATACAATGTCCTCACACAACGCTGTCTCGATGTCAATCAGGAAGTTTACGCCTGCTTTATCGATTACAATAAGGCGACCAACTAGTAGAAGTGCTAACCCGGAAAAACCGGGACTCACGAGATATCAGGATCATTGTCAACCTTTACTTTAACCAAAAGGCAACAATACGAGTACAAGAAAAGACGACTGACCCTATAGAAAGCAAACAGGGTGTAAGACAGGGATGTGTCCTGTCGCCACTTTTATTCAACATCTACTCTGAAGAAATATTCATCAGAGTCAGTGTGTGCGACTTGAGAGGCATCACAGTAAATGGCAAGACAATTAAGAACTTGCGCTATGCAGACAATACTGTCCTTCTTGCTGGAAATATGCGGGACCTACAAGAACTGCTGAACAGGGTCGTCACTGCCAGTCGACATTTTGGCTTGACACTTAACACAAAAAAGACCAAATACATGATTGTAACAAAGAACAACGCCCCACAAGAACACCTCTATGTAGACGGAGAACAATTAGAGAGGGTTACAACGTCAACTGGTGAAAGCAGTTTGATTACGAGGAGTGACGCCCCCGCCATTCCGAGTTGCCACGGGATGTGGCTTATTAAATCCCATCGTCCTCCTCCAGGCTGGATACACCAAAGTACAAAGTCTGGAGCTGATCACTGCGGAGTGATTCAACAAACCCCATTTTTACCCCCGTCAGACTAGGGATCACCAAAGCAATGAGTCTGAGGCCGATGCTTCCAGTGGCAGCGGCCCTAGATGGTAGATGCATACGCCTACTCGCATCGTCCAGTGAAAGTCCACCTAACCAGAACAGGGAGGCGCAAAGTGGTTATCCCAAATCACGTTCCGCTTCCGCGCTGATGGTTCCGGGTTCCACAGTAGGAATATATGGACATGATGGTGCTTCCAGGATCAAAATATTCCGGAGGTAAACTGCCCGGCCATTCGGATCTCCGGGCGCTGGGTGGCCCTGGGAGCCCTTCATTCCGCATTTCACATATAGCAAAGATACCGAACCAATTTAGAATAGATTTCTGCAACATAAGAGGCCTAAATACAAACATAAATTCGGCACACCAACATCTACAAGGAAATAGACCACACATACTAGCCCTTACAGAAACACAAGTATGTTCTACAACAACAACAGTAAACTACCCCGATCCTGGTTACGTCTTACATACCCCATTTAGACATAAGTTCGGGATATGCCTTTTTTCCGAAGCGACCTTTCATGTCACCGCGAGGAAACACTCGAACCGAGCAACCTTGACGTCATGTGAGGGAGTAACCAAGTTTATATGTTGTCTCTATCGCCCTCCGAGCGATAGAGCCTACCAAAGCTTTTTTTCAACACTAGCTACCACTTTTAACTCAATACAGGTCGATCGCCCCAGTTCAGAAATAATGGTTCTGGGAGACTTCAATGCCCACAACACCAACTGGCTCAAACATCACAACAAGACCGACAACGAAGGTAAAGAAGCTGAAGCATTTGCCATCAGCTGCGGGCTTACTCAACTTGTAGACGAACCAACTCGAATCTCAGAGAGGGGCGAATTCGCCGCCCTCCTGGATCTTTTTCTACCCACCAATCCTGACCAGAACACAATTACAGTTGGTCCGCCATTAGGTACTTCCGACCACAAACTTATTACAACGGTTTGTGAATTGTCACTGATACAGAAGGATCCACCATTGCCTCGCAAAATCTGGCATTACAATTCTGCAAACTGGGACGATCTAAGGGAGTTCTACCTAGATTTTCCTTGGTTCGACGTCTGCTTTGGCACTGGCAATCTGCTGCGAAGAGATCACGCAAGTAATCTCCTCAGGAATGGAAGCATACATCCCAAATTCCATCAAGTTACCATCAAAAGGAAAGCCGTGGTTCGACAGAAGATGCGAAAGAGCTGTAGGTAGGAAACAGCAAGCCTACAAGTACTGGCAGCAAAATCAGACCGCTGAAAATCGCAATTATTTTGTCGAAGCGAGAAACGAGTGCAAACGTGTGATCGACGAAACTAAGGACAAACATATCCAACGGATTAGGAATAAACTTTTGCAATGCCGCAGTGGCTCCAGGAATTTCTGGTCGGTAGCAAAGGCAGTAAGTAACAACTTTACAAAAACGTCTCTCCCACCTTTGACAGACGAACGTGGCATCACGACGACCACAGCCAAGGAAAAAGCAAACATGCTCGCCAAAATGTTTTCATCGCACTCTACCTTAGACGTGCCCCAAGGCAAGACTTTGCCCCCCATATCGAACATCAGCACTGCCATGGCAGAAGTCAAGTTTCATCACCGTGATATTCGTAAAATTCTTAAAGAGTTAGATACGCAAAAGGCATCAGGACCGGACGGAATACCTGCCATCGTATTAAAGAACCGCGCCAACGAACTAACACCCGTTTTCTCCAGGCTTTTTTCTCTGTCTTATGGAAAAGGGATTTACCCATCTTCTTGGAAAGTCGCTCGAGTGCAACGTGTTCCAAAAAAAGCAAGAACACCACGCCCTCAAACTATCGCCTAATTGCTTTGCTTCCAATAATCTCCAAAGTCATGGAACATGTAGTCAATCAGCAACTACTCAAGTACCTCGAGAACAACAGAATAATCAGCAATAATCAATACGGCTTTCGCAAAGAGAGACGGACAGGAGATATATTGGCCTCTGTCACTCATATATGGAGTAGGGTAATTGAGAACTACGGAGAATCTCGAGCGATTGCGTTGGATATTTCAAAGGCATTTGACAGAGTTTGGCATGACGTACTGCTCAACAAACTGCCGTCCTTCGGACTGCCATCCTCTCTCTGCAGCTGGCTTGCCAGTTTCCTTAAGAACCGATCTCTGCACGTTGCAGTTGATGGACACAACTCAGATACATTCACGATCAACGCGGGCGTGCCTCAGGGCGCAATACTTTCACCAACTCTGTTCTTCATCTATATTAATGACCTGCTGACCGAAGCGAATAATCCTGTTTACAGTTTTGCATATGACAGTACCCTTATTTCCCACTTTAGATCAGAAAAAAACCCTTACCAGCGACTGAGACTCACCACCGCAGACAGGAGCAGATTACAGCAATTAATCAAGACCTGAAGAAAGTTCAAACTTGAGGCGATCGAAATTTGGTCCAGCTCAATGCAGCAAATACCCTAGCAGCCACGTTTACCAAGAGGGCCAATACAGCGGGCCCTGACATCATTATGGCAGAATCGACCATTCCTTCATTCTCGTCAATGGGACTGCTGGGTGTCTCCGTCAACAGCAATATGTCCTGGCATGACCACGTTGCTATACTCGACGCGCCGAACAGATTAACCAATCGCGGAAACAATTCGTCTTATTTTATGATTGAATCGACCCATTGTTTTGTTTTTCATTTCGATTTTTCTTATCCATAATACAAAAAATAAAAATAGAGTGTGTTATTGAAAGTTCCTATGTTTGGAATCAATGGAATCATAAAATAAGAAGAATTATTGTCTCCGTGTTTTCCGTGTTTGGTGAATCTGTTCGGCGCGCCGAGTATAACATTGCAAAGTCAGCCTCCCAGAAGCTTGGTGCGCTATTTCGCAACAAAAAACGCTATACACCGCAGCAGTTGCTCTTGCTCTAAAGCGCAAATAAGACCGTGCTTAGAATATTGCTCACATATCTAGGGTGCCGCACCAAAGCACACCCTAAAGCTGCTGGATTCCATTCAGAAGAGAGCTGTACGCCTCGTCGGCGACCCGGAGTTGACCCGGAATCCGGATAGTCTGGAACATCGCAGACATGTGGCCGAGATGTCTCTGCTTTACAGATACCTTCATGGCAGATGTTCCCAGGATTTGGCCCGCCTCATTCCGCCCCTGGTAACTCCTGTCAGGCAGTCACGACGGACGGCAAAAGCGCACCAGTTCGTCGTACAACTGGAAACACCTAAAACATCGCTTTACAAGAACTCCTTTGTCTGGCGCACTGCATCACTGTGGAACTCACTCCCAGGACATCTGTTTTCCACTAATTACAACCTACAACTATTCAAGAACCGTGTCAATCAACATCTTCGCACACACACCGTTCGACGAGCGCAATAGGATCTCTCCTTAGTGTGTGTGTCACTGCCATAAAAAAAAAGATATAACTATCTGGGTACACACATCACCTGCACCGCTGATTTTTGTTCCGAAATCAAGATCCGTATAGAGAAAGCACGTGCAGCATTTGTCAAAATGAAGAAGATGATCTAGATCTTAGAATACGCATGCTGAAGTGCTATGTATTCTCGGTACTGTATTATGGCGTAGAAACTTGGACCTTTAACAGAATGCACGAAAGAAAAATAGAAGCATTTGCGATGTGGACCTACAGAAGAATGCTCAGAATATCGTGGGTGGAGCACACGACCAACGCAGAAGTGCTTACCAGGATGAATAAAGAGTTGGAGGTGTTAAAGGAAGTGAAGAGAAGAAAGATCACCTATCTGGGTAACATAATGCGGGGATCAATATATGAGATACTCCACTTGATAATCCAGGGAAAGATTTTGGGCAAAAGGTCAATTGGAAGAAGAATATCTTGGCTGCGAAATCTGCGAGAATGGTTCAACATGTCTTCTGCAGATCTATTCAGAGCAGCAGTTTCCAAGGTCAGGATTACCATGATGTTAGCAAACCTCCGATAATGGAGAAGCTACATGAAGAAGAGAAGATATGAAAAAGGACTGCAGGGTGACCCACCAATAATTTATGCCACTTCCATAGATTGGCATTGGCTTCATTGCAAAATTCTTTCTTAGAATTAAGTACAGGTAGTACCACCCGGTTTTGGGTCAATTTATGCGTTTTGCCTATTGTTATCCATTCATAAACTCTGAAAATGGTCAACAAAATAAAAAATATTTCATTTCCTTCTCCTGTTTAATCACATGCTGGACTGCTTTAAGCCAATTCTCTGGTGTCACTTCCTTAATGGCTTGATCAAACAGTAGCTTAACATCTTTCATTTTGAATGTCGTGTTTTGTCTTGCTACAAATCCTTTCACTTGCGCCCATATAAATTCTATAGAATTTAGCTCGCAATGATATGGCGGTAAGGGCAGCACAGTTACATTATATTTTTATCATATATCTTGTGCACCCTGTCCACTAATGAAAAATAATATTTCTAAATATAAAATAGGTCTTATGTCAAGATGTCTTTGGTATATGAATTGTTTTGCTTTGTTAGTAATTCAGTATATTTTCTGTAAGGAATATTACTAGTAAATCCACCATAAAATCGTTTGGTACATTGTGTTTAATATTATACATTAAATAAAAAATAATTAGTTCCAAAATTAAACTTTGATATTAGGTAAGTATATAATCTTTTAACGTTTTAATTAGTGTGACTATGAGTTTCAAAAAGCACTTAATTACTTAATGACAAAAAATATTCGAAAAGATACCCAAAGGATTGCTTGCAAATAAAGCATAAAATAACTAATAATGGAAATTAAATTTCATGATTGTTTTGTGAGAGCTAAATTGTGTATTATTTGTGTATATGATTTCACGACACTCGTTAGCTTGATTTCTTTTCTTCTTAACCATTTTTAACAGTACTTTACAGAATTATCAAAACTAACAAAAACCAATTAAATCTTAGCGAAGCAAATAAATGTCTATAAAAATTTAATGAAAAAAAGTAAATTTGGTGCAGGAGTTCGAAGATGAAATCAAAAATACAATTCTGTAAGTAGTCTCTTAAAGAGTCCTATATAATGAACAGACAATTATTTCCGATGTATCTCGATAAATATATTCTAAATGAAGTTCGTTTTTATTCAAGTTATTAATTACCACGGATTTAATAACATGCAGGGCATGTCACCTAAGATGATCACAATTATCTGAGTTTTAATACTATATATCACTATACAGAAAATAAATATATGAAGATCAACTGAACTGTATAATTGCTGCTCAATGATGCTCAATAAAATATATAAAGAACTAACCTGTTACACTGTAGACTATTTTAGATCCATCTTTATCATCAGTTTCATTCGGTTGCGTCTTGGTTGTTTCCTGAATATCTCTTTTCGACTCAATTTTCCGCTCTGTAATAACACAGGGACTACTATTCTGGTTAATATTTTCTGCTGTATCAGGCTCAACATTCACGTCTTCATGAATATGTTCTAAATGAAGTAAATTTTTACCAAAATTATCAATGATCGTGCATTTAATAATAAACAGGGTATGTTACTTAAGATGATCATAATTATCTGGGAGGTTTAATATACAGGAAACAAAAATATGAAGATACATTGACAATACAATTCTTTAACTTGCCTATCAAAGAATCTCATATTTGATAAATAGACTTAAAAATGCTCAATAAATTATATAAACAACTGACCAGTTTGACTGTGGACCCTTTTAGATTCTTCTTTATCATCAATTTCCTTCGGTTGCATATTTGTTTCCTCCATATCTCCTTTCGAATGGATTTTCTGCTCTATCATAACACAGGGACTAATATTCTGGTTAACCTTTTCTGTTGTATCAGGCTCAACAGTCACGTCTTCATGAATATGCTCTAAATGAAGTTAATTTTTACCCAAGTTATCAATGACTATGAATGTAATTATATACAGTGTATGTCACCTAAGATGATAACAATTACCTGAGAGGTTTAATACTATATCACATTATACAGAAAAAAAAATATGAAGATAAATAATTGGCAATACAATTATTTAACTTATTTCTTAAATAATCTCCTAAATGACGAACAGAGTTAAAAATGCTCAATAATAATACATAAATAACTAACCTGTTTTACTGTAGACCTTTTTAGTTTCATTTTTATCATCAGTTTCATTCGGTGGTGTCTTCTTTGTTTCCTCAATGTCGCTTTCCAAATGAACTTTCTTAACACAGGGAATGATATTCTGGTTAATCTTTTCTGCTGTGTCAGGCTCAATATTCACGTCTTCAGGAATATGTTCTAAATGAAGTTAATTTTTACTCAAATTAATGACCATGGATTAAATAATGTACCCTGTCACCTAGGATCATCACGATTATCTGGCAGATTTTTTAATACTATAATTATCATTTTACAGGAAATAAAAAAAATGAAGATGACTTGAATAGTACAAGTCTTCAAGAAGATGTAAAATGCGCAATAAGAGTGCATAAAGAACTGACCTGTTTCACTGTAGACCTTTATAGATTCATCTTTATCATCAGTTTCATTCTGTTGCAACTTGTTTGTAGCCTCAATATCCCTTTTCGAATCAATCTTCTGCACTATCGTAACAACGGGATAAAGATTCTGGTTAACCTTGTCCATTGTGTCGGGATCCACGTCTTCATGAATATGTTCTAAATAAAGTTAGTTTTTACGCAGATTATCAATGACCATGAATATAATAATATACAAGATGTCTCACCTAAGATCATTACAGTTATTCAACCAGTTTAATAATATATCTCACTATAAAGAAGACAAAAATAAGAATATGAACTCGCCGTTGAAAATACGTAAAGGTGTATCTAGAAATTCGGCGAAAAATGGATAGATACGCCGATGCACATATTTGAATGGGCTTCAAGTTGTTACGTAATGGCGTGTCTCACAAACGCACAGTTTACTAGATGCGAGATAGGAAATGAAAAGTAAAGGGCGTTTCTTAAAGTTTAAAGAAATAAGTAAATACTTAAAGGCGCTACTCGAGATACGCCTTTTATACAAATATTTGAGAGGCGGATCTCGGAGATACGCCTTACGATTTGTTCTATAGGACAATTGCTATGAAAGCGTAATTCAATTTGTTCCTCTATGCAGTGGGATTCTTATTCGCAATGAGAATTTGAAAACATACGAAGTCGAGACAATATGTCTGGAAATTACATATCCTCTCGACTTCGTATGTTTTCAAATTCTCATTGCGAAAACGGCCTAGTGACGTGTCGCTTTGAAATGTCATTCGACTCGTGATCTCCGCTTGTGCCGAAATAGCAAATTTAACCTAGCTTTTCTTCTTGGTGACTTTACTTGTGGGAGAAATAAAATTCATTTAAAATAAGGGAAGAACATATTATAAAATTTACAGATTTAAATGGAAGAGCACGGAGATTTTGCAAGGGGAAGATTATCATGTGTCAATGCCCGCGACGAATTTAGGAAATTATGGGCTGAATTGGCAAGTGATTGAAATGCCCTTGGTTTTGGAACGAGATCCGTTGAAAGATGGCAAAGGGTAAGGATCTCGGTAAGGATACATTATCTTATATTATTATGACCTATTGAACTACGAGTGATTACCATTTTGCTATCTATAGACCGAGCTCCCAGTGGAGTTCCCTATGCAAAATATGCAGACCGCATTCTGACTTCTGATATGTGCTGTACTGATCTTATACTTCGATATGAATGATGTTGCCAGTGAGTGTTGTGGTACGTTCTCTCTCCCCCTTCCCCTTCTCCATTGCTGTTAACATTGTTAGCATACTTCGAAAAAGTATTGGTCATAATCATGGGACTATTAAAAACGAATGTTTAAGGCTGTATGTATACTTTTTTCGGTTATAAATATAACACACCACAAGTCAGTAGGTACAACGTTTAATTTTAATTAAAAAATCATAGAAAAAAAATTATAGTTAATTATAAAAACAGTGTTTTACTTTCTTACAAATTTTGAGCCAATGGAAATATTTCAATTTTAATTTATACTACTATAAAGTGAAATTAGTGTTCACGGCACCAAGGGGTCATCTGGTCATCATTCAGAAATATTTTTTTGAAAAAAAAATTTTTTTTCAATCCGAAAATGACAATTTTTTCCTCTCAGGAAAAAAATTCACCCGAAGTGACTTAATAAAAGCGGGACAAAATAGGCATATCTAGACAATTTTCAAGCTGAAGCGCATCTTGTGAGTGCGTGCGTGTGTTGTGAGTGTGAGTATGTGTGTGTGTGTGTGAAGTCGCGTGCCGTGGCGTTTGCGCGAGAGCGCGCATGGGGTTTTAAAGGAGATGAAAATGGGATAAAAGAATTGTTTAATGAGAAATAATGTGCCCTTATTTCTCAGCCCTTGAAAATATTTAATTTTTATATATATTCATATTAAATATAACAGTACCACTTAATACTTAAAATATATTATATGTGGACATGCATTTTACTGAAACAGTAGTATAAATGCTTTACTATGTACGGTTAAATCAGTCTATAAATATGGCTAGAAATACCATGACTTTCAAAGATAATTATGCAATAAAAAAAATTAAAATGAAATTACTCTAGTTGCCATCTGGGTCATCGGGGTCTTTTCCATTATGAGGCAATTCTGCATTAGAACACTATCCATTGCAGTGATGACATCATTCCCGGCACACCATTCCCGCGGACCGGCCGTAGTATCCACACGCATCTCCACATCCGAATTTGCACGCACCCCTAATTAGGTTCAGTAGACTCGGCGGGGCAGCGAGCAGGTCGGAGCAGTGTGGCACAAACCGCGCTGCGTAGTCCAGTTTTCTCCAGTCATACTTCGTTGCGTTGTCAACCAAGTCATCAGAGCAACAGCGAAGAACTACGGGGAAACGGTCAGAATAAAACAAACTGAACCCGCCTTCTGAAGCCTGCACTCGAATAAAGAGGGATAAGGGTGCTACAGGACCCCGGGGATGCAGATACCTTGACCAGTATAATAGCCCGACCTTTGCTATAGCTGCAACAGACACGGATATTCTTGCCATGCTTGTCCAGCGCAGAAAACCTACCCAGAAGTTGTGATTTTTCGATAAAGTGACCTGTGGAAGAGGCACAGAACATCGAATTGATACAGGAGCACCTTGACAATGTGAAGTCAGCCATCGACTGTGATACAATGCCAGCAGTTTTTGGAAAAGGAAAGGCATCAACATTGAAAATTCTCCAGGGCAACGAAGTTGGAGTTTTTAATAAGCCCGGAGCAGATTTGGAGAGGATCGTCTCCTGCGGTAAGAAATAACTTCTTGCTTTATACAGCGAAATATGCCACCCTAGATGACCTTCGCTACACCCTCTACATCAAGTGTAGCCGCCACGCAAAAGCTAGATGCTGACTTGCAGCTGAAAAATTTGCCCCCTGCAGCTGCTCGACCACATTCATTGCGCGTGCACCTGCAGGTAATTTGAAGAAAAATAAAAGGGTAAAGCATTTTGCATTAGTAAAATATTAATTAGGTTGATATTTTTTAAGTTAAAGAATGGTTTGGGACAGGTACAAAGCTGGACGCAACGAAGTACGGCTGGAGAAAACTGTACAACACAGCGCGGCTTGTGCGCTTGCCCTGTCGAGTCTCTTGAGCATAATTAGGTGTGCGTGGAAGTCCAGATGTAGAAATTTATGTGGATGCCGGTCCGAGGGGATTGAACATAGTAGTGGAGAGTGTTCATGCAGAATTGCTTCATAATGAAGAAGACCCCGACGACCCAGATGGCGTTTAGAGTAATTCAATTTTTTTTTATTTCATAATTATTTGTGAAATTGTCAAGTCATGGTATTTCTAGCTATACTGATCTAACTGTACATACATGCTTTTATATTACTGTTTCAGGAAAATGTATGTCCACATATCTTTAAATATTAAGTGGTACTGCTATATTTAATATGAATATTTATATTGATTAAATATTTTCAAGGGCTGATGTGCCCTTATTTCTCTTTAAACAACTCAATTATCCCTTTTTCATTGCCTTTAAAACCGCACGCGCACCTTCGCGCAAAGGCCATAGCACGTGCCTTCACACGCACACGGACTCAAGATGCGCGTCAGCGTGAAAACTGATCAGATAAGCCCCTTTTGCTCAGTTTTTTAGCCATTTCCGGAGAATTTTTCCCCATTGGGAAAAATTCTCATTTCCGATTTTTGGGGACTTTGTTTCCGATGATAAGGTACTGTCTTAAGAACCCAAATCAGTCGTCAGATGTTATGAATAATTTTTTCTGCGATACCACATCCCTTGGCAACCTAACTTTTCTAGTTTATGCCAGAGGTAAAATAGTGGGGGGCGCGAAACGGCAATCGCACCATGCGCGCGCGCGGCGACATGCTTTTTTATACAGACAAAGGTCTCAGATACACAAATCACAAAACAGATTGCGGTCTGCAGATTTTGCAAACGAGGAACCCATTGGAGCCTGCACTACTACTAGTTAAGAAATTTAAGTCCTATAACCTGTAATTCCCTTGCTGGGCTTCTAGATAAGTGTCAAATTAATTCTTGATGAAAATGTAGGAATGACTTGAATATTGTTTTTAAAGCACAAAAGCATATTATTATTAGTATATATTACTTTTCTATGATTGTATTTGATTTTTAGACATGGTCAGATTATAAATTGAATTTAAAAAAAGAGAGCATCAGAAAAGAAAAGGGAGCGAACTCAGACAGGAGGAGGTCCTGAATCTATTAAAGTGCTCAGTGATACAGACATAAGAATTTTAAATATCGTAGGGAAAACCTTTTTTTAGGGCTGTGGAACTAATAATAAAATAATCATTATTATTTCCAAATATATTCAATAGTATTGAATCCAGATCAACAATATAGCTAGATTAGGTATCTTGAAATGTTTTGTTCGCAAAAATTTCAGCAGAACTGCATTAAATGAATTTTGGCAAAATTTTGGTGGTATTTGTTCCTGTTTTTGCATGTGTATGTTCCGACATATCTAATTTTTTATTTTTTTTTTTTGCAAGGATTTCAAACATAATTTTTATTAATTTTCATCTAGGTACCTATACGGGGTTAAATGAAAATACCAACTATGTTGTAAAAATTTTTTGAATTTAAAAATCAAATTTAATATACTGACCAAAGCAACACTTTAAACAGTTATTATGCAGAAACAATAAATGTGCTGAAGAGAATCGACAATAAATTAGATGATTTGAACAACACATTTAATAAACTTAATTCCACAATGAATATAAAATTTACAGAATTATGTGACATTTTAAAAGAAAACAAGTCCTGCAAATGTACCTTCTAATAAAAAATATTTTTGTGTTATCTAAAGAAGTACCGGAAGTAAAGTTCCTATTTTCAAAGTTTACAGTTAAGACATTCTTCTTTTTATGTTTCTTTTCCACAGTTTTCTAGGTAATAAGTTTTGTAGTGTATTATTTTTGTTAGATAAAAAATTAAATTGCAAAGGTTTTTATGTTTATTATAGTTTTGACTGATTAACTAGAACTAGTTTAAGATGTTTCTTGTTATATAAATAATGCTAAAGGGCTTTTAATAAAAGTATGTTTTTGTAGCAGTCTATATTTTATTAACATTTTATCAAACCATTAAGACTATGTGAAAGTACTTAGTATGTGTAAATTAACTATTATTACAAAGTAAGAATTTAAAAACCAAACCGCTTAATTATTAAAATATGTATTGACAATATTTCTTCTTACTTCTTCACTCCCTTGAACCCCAAAATTCACTACAGCATTAATATTTTCTGGATTTGGTCTATCATCCTCATCCTCATCTTGTATATTATCAACTTCAACATTAAAACTAATACATAGGTTATGTAGCACACAACATGTGTTGTCTAGTTTTCCCACAAACACGGGAGAATATCTCGCTACCCTTTCCCTTAATAAGCACCTGAAGCGTGCTCTTAAAACACCAATGCATCTTTCGATGCAATTTCTTGCTCGAATATGGCTGTGGCTGTATTGGAATTCGAGAGAACCTTCTAACGGGTTTATGTATGGGGTCATTAAAAAAAGGTTGAAGGGGGTAACCGGAATCTCCCAAAAGCCAGGTTCGTCTTAAATGACCCAGATTGTACTCATTTAAAAGGAATTTTTCACTGCAGAATTTCTCCAAATAAAGGAGTCATTAGTAGAACCTGGGAAATTTGCATTGACATTCAGTATTTTTAGATTAGAATCACATAATATAATCTGTACTTCTAGTTGTGGGAAACTTTATAAATTCACCAGTTAAATGGTCATTTATTACATTGGAAATTTCACGAATATACCTGAAAATAAGGAGCCTGGTCCAATATCTTTTCAAAAATATATTAATTTAATGGCACTATGTGCTAGAGATGCTTACCGTGGCATCTCTCTAACCAGAGCACGTACAGTTTTATTAAAATTTACCTCATACAACTGAATAAACTTTTCAGTTCCAATCTTGTGAACCAAAGATTTTGCACTATACTTTGGTTTATTTTTATAGCTTTTCTATTTTGATTTTGCTTTGAAGGGGTTATAGTCCTACGGCCCGCGTACATTTATGCAACGATTTAAGAAAGTTTCATTATATCAACAATCGATTGTACCCCATCATGTAGTTGCGCATGAGGTGTCAGCTGGCTAGGTAACGGTGGGGGTGGCCGTGAGAACACTAGAACTAGCGGCTAGGTTGTGGCGATCTAAAGGTGTTCCCGACGCGATTGTGTCAGAAGTATTATAATATTTCACTCCACGCGTGGCCCTCCGCTCGCTTCGTTCGCTACGGAGGCGCAACCAACAAAAACTAACCAAAACCAACCCAAGGCATACCCAAAATGAAGAAATAAAACTTTTGACAAACAAAAAACTCTTTGATGTTCTATATTGTTGTAGAGGATTTATGTTTACCTTACAATTTCTTGCCTTTGGCTCCACCAGTAGTTTCAATTTTGGATAAAGTGCAGCCTTTTTAGGTTTAGTGACCTTAACGAAGCTGAAAAACCTAAAGGAAACTGGAAAACGGTCGACGTTTCGAGGAACAAATCTGTCCCCTTCGTCAAGAACGAACAAATCTAAAAATGAAAATGGTTAGTAAATGTAAATAACACTATAAAGCTATCGCAAAATTGTCAAGTTTTGAATAGACTTTGCCAAAATGATAATAATAATTTCATATCGTATAATTACTGGTTACTGGTCTATTTAGGTAAGTATTGAGGTGTTATTAGGTAAATAATTGATTCGTTTGTGAGGTGTTATATATCTACAATTTGGTGTTATGCATTTAGGAAGAATTCAATGATTTTGTTAAAGGATGGTAACCATGTGCTGTTAAAACTAACAGAAGTTGAAGCAACACATACACCTTTATTTAATAAAATTAAAGCACTTTCTTAATCTTACGTTTTTTAGATGATGGTTTCTTTGCCAAAATACTTGAAGCGTTCCATTGTATTATGTGATTGTTATCAAATGCATGTTGACAAATATGTGATTTGTGGAATTGTGTATTTTTAATACAGTACCTTTGCTAGAACTGAAGTTGATAAGTGACATTTAAAAATTAACTAAACCCTTTAACAAAGACCATTGAATTGTTCCTAAATGCATAACACCAAATTGTAGACATATATCACCTCACAAACGAATCAATTATTTACCTAATAACACCTCAATATTACACTTACCTAAATAGACCAGTCCCCAGTAATTATACGATATGAAATTATGATTGTCATCTTGCCAAAGTCTATTCAAAACTTGACAATTTTGCGGTAGCTTTTTACTGTTATTTACATTTACTAACCATTTTCATTTTTAGATTTGTTCCTAGAAATGTCGACCGTTTCCTTTAGGTTTTTCAGCTACGTTAGGGTGACTAAACTAGCACTTGTGCTGTTTACACACTGGAGCCAGAGCCGAAGAGGCTCTACTTTATCTAACATTTAAACCACTGGTGGAGCCAAAGGCAAAAAATTGTAAGGTAAAAAAAGTCTTGCAACCAATGGGAATCGAACCCGAGCCGCCCGCATGACAAGGAAACACTCTGTTCATTACCCCACTACACCGCTTGAAAAGATTGCTGAACCGCAACGACATGGGTAATTCTCATAACCTCGCGTCGCGCGCAGTATTTTGCAGTCGGGAATGATTTCAGACCGGCGCAACCTAGCCGCTATTGCCGTGAGAGAGCTGAACACAGAAAAAAAATCATGATCAGAAATAATTTCAGGAAACACGAAACTTTTATGCGGAAAAGTTTATGTTAAATAATGAACATTGAATATTGTCAGCTGGGCGGAAGGTGGTGGATTGATTGTCAGCTGGGGGTCCAAATTGGTCAAAAAATGAGAATCATATAAACGATATCAGGTATTTTGAAACTTTGGTGGATGCTAATATTTATGAAAAAAGTTGTCAGCTGCATGTATGTGGGTGGAAAAGTTGTCAGCTGGGCGATAAAGGTATGGTGCGTAGGTGCGCCGAAAGGCACCAGCTGCATCAGCTTACAACTTTTCCACCCACATACATGCCACTATAAATATTAGCATCCACCAAAATTTCAAAATACCTGATATCGTTTATATGATTCGCATTTTTTGACCAATTTAGACCCCCAGCTGACAATTAATCTTACTTTGTATAAAATATTCCCCAAAAACAAATCTTCTTTAGTTTAATAGTTCTTGACTTACATTTAAAATAGTATAGACATTTTAATCGCTCTCCTGATAAATTGTTAAAAGCTAGATACGCCTTTACGTATTTTCAACGGCGAACTAAAGTATACAATTCTTTAACTAGTCCCCTAAAGAGTCTCTTATATAATGCACAAAGTTGAAATTGCTTAATAAAAGTACATAACGAACTTACCTGTTTCCTCGCAGACCTTTTTAGATTCATCTTTATTAACAATTTCACTCAATTTTGTCTTGTTTGTTTCCTCAATATCCCTTTTCGAATGGACTGTCTGCTCTATCACAACACAGGGATTAATATTCTGATGAACTTTTTCCACTGTATTAGGCTCAGCATTTAAGTCTTCATGAATATGTTCTAAATAAAGTTAGTTTGGACCCAAATTATCAAAGACCATGGATTTAATAATATACAAGGTGTCTCACTTGAAAAGCTCACAATAATGGTTATTCTCTAAGAATTCGTTTAATTTTTGGTAAGCATTTGTGCATCCTAAAGAGACCTGCATAGAAAATACAAAACAGGTTATATTTACATCATGAATATTGAACCAATTTGAACAAAACAATATTGAACACAACCCAAACTAGCTCAGTAAACGATTAAGATGATGGATAATTTGCTTCCCTTTAATAATCTACTTTCGTATATTACATTCCGCATTGCAGAAAACTAGCTTTGCGTGGTAGGATACAAGAAGTGTTAAAAAAATTGTCTATCTGAGTTCTAGATTTACATCAATCCCGTATCCCTCTATCTACTCATCTAGCTCCAACACAGCAGATCTAATGTATTCCACATTCTAATACCATCGGTGATAGCATAAGCTTTTTGATTAATAGCCTTAACCAGTTAGTTGACATGTTGTATTACTCTTACGAAATAAATTAATATGGTTTGAAAATTTCTGATAATGTAACTACTCTTTTTCTTTCGAATTTACAACAATATTTAATAAAATATATCTAATACGTATATAAAAATAGTAATAAAGTGATCACAATAAAATCGTTTAAATGGTGATGTGTTAGTTCCACCATTGCTTTACTAGACGGTGTTGGATTTTGGCTAAAAGATATCTGAATGTATCTAATTACATTTTCACATAGTTGAAAGACACGTTGATGTATATTGTTGTCTAGACAACAGATGGTATTCATCAGAATATCTTCTGACACAATTAATTTTATTGATACCTTGTTTTTGTGTAAGTATTGCAATTTTTGGGATCATACTGCCAATTAAAATAGACATCATTTGAACTCAACATTGGATACATACTGAATGAAAAACTTTATGATTTCACTGTGTCGATACTCGCTTGCAAGCATCAAAAGTTATTTGCAACCAGCTTACAGGTAACCCAAACTAACTACAAGTAACCCTGAGACACTGTGGCCAGTAACCCGTGCCGGCTCGCGCTCATAAGCTTAGGAAAATTATAACGTAATTTTAAATTGACAGGAGGTACACAGTCAAAGGAGGTCGACGCCGGGAACGAGCGCACATGATTTTATCCGAATAAATATTTAGCTTATTCCGGCCTTTGCATGCGCCGGTTTTGTGTAGAATGGAATTATTTGAATCGACATTTTAAAATAGAAGTCACTGGAAACCAGCTAAACTGACTTGACATGAATAATAATAATAATAATAATAATAATAATAATAATAATAATAATAA